>JAODJU010000048.1:6259904-6276270 GCA_026776725.1 Gnathonemus echidnorhynchus
GGGGGGGTAGGGCGTGTCCCGCTGTGATCAAGAGGCACAGATTAAGATCTGCTTTGTTAAGGGACCAGACTCATTATATAAAATATGCAATCAATAATTGGCAGGAAAATAAGACTGAACCTCAGGGAATGGAGCTGATGCATCTGAGGGTATGCATCCCCCCCACTACCACCACAAAAAAAAAAACAATTCCCTTCAGCACTGGAAAAAAGTTACATTTTCAATTGCTGTGGAGTTTATGTATATTTATCAAAACACAGGCTCTCGAATCTTCACTTCCAGTTATAAAGACACGTTATTCAGTATCGTAACGCATCTCTTATAATATGTACGCCTGAGTTGCCTTTATCTGATTTTCTACTGACAATCATGACATTCAGAAGCATTTCGAAAAATAGCTGGCTATCATTGCGTTTTTACCTTTCCCTTGCCGCCGAACCCGCGGAACTCACTGGCTACAAAGGGCTATCTAGCCTAAAAATACACGCTTTAGCGTGTAGCGCACATGATGAACAGCCCTCCTTCTGCGGCACACACCCCCAGCCGAGCCCCAGAGATCCTCATGCTGGAGGTTATTAATGTTTTCTGAGACAATACAAAGCACACATTTGACAGGGACCTTTGGCTAACACCCTACAGTACGCAAGTACCATCTTTTATTACCTGCTTCAAATAAATATCAGACAACTCCCAGGATGATAAGAGAAGTTTTTTAAAAATAAAGATTTAAGACTGCTGTCCCCATGGCGAACGACTTTCGAATATTTTTGGAAATAAAGTGCACTTGCGCAACCTGTTTTATGTACTTGTAATTAATTGGCAACGCTGGCCCGTGAATTTACAACATCTGTCATTTTAGGCAAAAAAAAACAAAGACGCTTTTCATATTAACGGCGGAAACTAGGGAAATGTTAGGAAAGACAAAAGGGTTTACTCACTCCCTCGGGCTGGATAGAGAATGTAATCTTTGACCAGAAACGCTTAAAGAGAGTGGAATGTCTTCTGCAATAAAAAATAATTATCTTTTTTTGGGTTTGAGGGCCAAGTGTCAATGCATGAACATTCATCATAATCAGCGAGCACAAGAAGGTGTTGCAACCTCGACGACACGGAAAGGGAACCGGGCAAATGATATCGTTCCTTTGAGCTTTGATAGAAAAATCGAGTTTTTCCTTAAATGCATCTTAGGGAAAAAAATCGTTTTAAAAAACCTTTAAAATCTATTATTTGAGATACTTTCGAGATACAAAATGTTGAAACTTGGACAATTTGGACTGGGGAAAGGAGGAAAAAATATCCTAGTGGCGTGGAGAGATACTGACCCAGGATCAGTATGTTTACACGCAGTACTCGAATTTTCAGAAATACGTGGGTACTCTCATTTTTTCAGCTTTGTAGTTTTAATACATTAAACTGCCGCTGGATATGCTCTGCTCTTAATTTTATGAATAATCTCCCCAACCTTGAAAACGCTATCCTACGGCTTTGATTAATTATTATCTAGGATAATCTGCAGCTTTGTATAAAATATTGCGTATTAATAAATTCTGCGGCAACAATGTAGGAGGTAAATTATGTATGCGGAAGACTGCAAGCACGCGGGTAAATAAGCGCAGCATTAGCGGAAATGAGTTATGAACCTGTTCGGCAAAAATGGGATACCTCTGTGTCACTCACCTTCCCAATATATCATAATCGCTGCTGCATTTATTTTAATCTGTTTGTTTAAACTGTGTTACATACATAATTACAAAGCAACAAAACCAAAACAGAATAATAAACACAAGTGTAACAAGTACTTGGGGAACAGATAAATAAGTGTAATTTAATTTAATGCATCTTAACATTAGCCTACGTGCCAAATGCTAGGGATTATTGTTGAGCTTCAACTGCGAAGATATATTGCAAAATAAACATTTGCAGTGGTTCACGTTTATACCTCAAGGAAGTTTTCTTAGCTATAAAAATAAGAATGCTACAGAATGTGAAGCCAGTGATTTTTACATGTTTTCTGTGTCTGCCGCGGAACCGGAGAAATATCTTTTCTAAGCGGGGCATTGTGCTCGATGGATGGCTGTAGACAGACCTGGCGAGTATAGATCGAATCAGGCCAGAATAAGAAATCACCGAGCGCCGCCCTGATGACTTGAGGGAGCCCGGCATCGCTGTGCATCAGTAATGTGAGCCAGGCTCCCGTTACCGCGGCACCTCGGCCAAATTAAGAGCTGGAGGAGCTCGAGTGATTTCGCCCGGGCCATTCATTTAACTTTAGCGCTGGGGAAAAAAATGAGGCAGCTACGTCTTGAGCGCCGGCCAAATTGGGTTCCAGTGCACCTGAGAGTGGCCGCCTTCGCCGAGGTTGACGTGCTGGCCTTCTTGGGTGGTCTGCGGAAGTCATCTTTGTAGATTAAAGCTATTAGCTGACCTCCGTATCGCGCCGCCGCACCGCAGAGCCAACCTTTAATTCAGAAACCGCATCGTTAGCCTTCTCCTACCTCTGGCTAAGCGACTGATGCACTCATATAGTGCTTTTCATCTCTCCACTAATATCTTACCATGAACTCACATTTCACACGCTGGCTCAGGATTGTGGAGAATAATCTCAAAGAGGGCTAATTCATTCATTTTTTTGGCTAGTATGGTTGACATATAGGACCTATATACCGACGGTCTACAACTCCGGTCCTGGAGAGCTACTCTCCAGGTTTTCTATCCTACCTGGTAACTGATGAGCCACAGCTGTTCCTGGTATTTACCTGACAACAGGTGTCGTTTGTCAGAAGCCAGGTAGGATAGAACCGGCAGGACCGGAGTTGGAGAACCCTGACCTGCTTCATCAACGGCCTGCATCAGATTGACCTTAATAGCCGTAATAGTATCTGGTGATTAACTTCCGTCAACAAAATCTGGTTCTTCGTACTACCACACCAAGTCTGTCTGTCAGGGGTCTCCAACTCCGGTCCTGGAGAGCTACTACCAAGTAGGTTTTCTGATGAGCCACACCTGCTCCTGGTATTTACCTGAGAACAGATGTGACTCATCAGAAGCCAGGTAGGATAGAAAACCTACTGGATAATAGCTCTCCAGGACCGGAGTTGGAGACCCCATGTCTATGCTGTAGTTAACGTGACCGGTAATTTTGGGCAAACGCCCCAGTGCGTGTCAGCTGGCCGGCCATGAAGATGCTGGTTTATTTGAAGGAGAACAGAGCCGGGATATCAAATCTGTGGAAAGTGAGGAGAAACACGCTGTTGTCTTTGCTATCAGGAAAATCTGCTTCTGCAGGTACTTTGGAGTCCCATTTGACCTGTACCTTTCACATTATTGTGAATTATAGTACAGTTATGTTTCATTTCTCCATATCCGCTCCTCAGCCCCCCCCCCCCCCCAAACCACGTGCAGCCTTGCCTGGAATCGCAGGCTCCCCCGATACCCTGCTCCGGGTTCCCAGCAATCAAGCCAACCTGTGCCCTTATCCATACAGAATGGTTTTCTAGGAGCTTCTGTCAGTTTATTATCAGGGCAAACTGCTGCTTGTTTTGTTCTGGGAACGTGAATCGAGGATGAAGCCAAAGGTTCAGTGACAGCCATAGGGGAGAACGGGCTTTTAGGTTAAATGTGACGGTTCTGTTCCGGAATTTTGTGTACACTGGCCAATAATGTAATTCCTTTTCTGAACCAATAACGTAATAATTTTTGCTGATAATGTAATAATTTATTACAGTATTGGCCATTATCAACATTTAATAATGGGATTACATTATCAACATTTACTACATTATGAACTGAGAAATGCATTATGTTAACGGTGTATTATTACATTATTCACAGTTATTACATTAGTGGCTGCAACAATGTGACACTTCTGTTTCTGAAGTTGCCTTTTGTAAATAAATTACTTTGAGCAGGAAGGAATCTTTTTTTTAATTTTTTTTTTTTTTACCAAGGTTGGAATACTCAGTCTATTTTGGTGTCACCCGTCATTTGCCCTAGTAATGGTAATTACCCCTGGGGGCATTAGTGGTGCTAATGGCCTACGCAATGATCTAAACGAATCAGAAAAAAGTCGGTCTGGCCTTAAGTACATTGGGATTATAGGTCAGTAAACAGTCTTTATTGGTTTCTCTGGTCCATTGGGCTATTCATGCTTAAAAATGGTTATAATTAATTTGATGTGAATCTGGCACTATCTTTAATTAAACTTTAAAAAGCTAGATTTCTGGTTCAGTGGGGTATGAAATAAAATTATGTTTTGTATACCAAATGCTGTAGACCTCTAAGAAAAGATCAGATCAATTTTCTACGCTCCGCAGGTAAACCTTTGCTCTCAGCAACGTAATTAATCATCATCTTTGTACAGTAACTCTTTAATCAATACAATGATTAACATTTACCCCATTTATTTTCTGCACAAAGGCTTTTAAAGTGCCAAGATCCTGCCAAAGGATTTAGCTTTAGCTACGTACTGACATCTGTTTTGCATTGTTAAAAGTAAATAATTAGGTATTATAATTTACCTGATATGCATCATATAAAAGCTGAAGTGTGCATTCTTTAACATGCACTAACATTTTTCAGAAAATACACAGCTGGTATCTCTGCTCTGTTCCATAGGGACTTAAATAAATAACCAGAAACATACCATGTGTCGGAATACCTTTTAACTCAACAGATCACACCTTCAAAAATGGCGACAGAACAAACACGCAGGGCTGTTGGGAATTGTAGTTTTTTAAATACCACAACAGGTCATTCCATTTCATTGTTAAGTTGATAGAATGTTAAAGGAATGGTGCCCTGTTATATGAGTAATACAATCGTTTTCTTAACCATTTAACGATAATTGGTTACTTGAGTCTGAAAGCAATGCATGTAAACCATGCTATCATAGGTCCCTCTAATTAAGGTTTTTGAAACTGGTTGTTTATTGTCTTAAACGTTACTTTATTAGACATAAAACTATTTATTGGCAAAGAAATCAGGTAAAACATCCATCCATCCGATTATACCGAGCAGGGTCACAAGAGGCAGCCTAAACTCTGCACCCCGAGCAGGGGGTCCAGCTTTGGCATGACGCCCGAATGCTGCCGTGCACACACACACACACACACACACACACACACACACACACACACACACACACACACACCGGTCAATTTGAAGACGCCAATTAGGCTAAACGAATGACTTTGGACTGCAGGAGACAGCCTGCGTGACACCGGGAGAACAGGCAGACTCCGCACACAGATCAGAAGCGGGATTTAAACCCACAACCCTGACTGTGCGAGGTTTTAGTGCTACCTACCGAGCCGCCATGGAATAAAAACTGATAGAACTACTAGCTTATAAAATGTAAATAAATATATATTATATTACAGGAAGAACGGAGAAACTACTCTGTAACAGTAATGAGAGCAATTTAAATTCGTTACTCCTCACCTTTGGCTCCGGCTCATTAATAACAGTGTTTTTGTTCACAGAAGCGACCTGTGTCAGGGGATCGCTGCGGTTGTCATGGCGATCTGTAACCTGTCTGGAAGCGTGCATACCCTGCAGAGGGTGCCAACCCATCGCCGGGCACTTGTGCACACACGCGGGTCTTTAGTGTACTCAGCCATTTAAAGCACTCAACTGAACTGATTATTACAGTAAACTTAACTAATCCTGCAGTCGTCCTCGGTGCTGGGGAGAGGGGGGCACAGGAGCAAGAGCCGCAGATAAATACCGAAATAAAAAATGAAGGTAACAGTTACGTGTCGGGTGGTTCTTTGCCTCAGTGACCGTAGGTTTAGAAACGTATAATTCATGACTTGTCACACCCTAACCCACTTAAACTACGCTTACTACACGTACGTTACACCAAGACATTTTTTTCACGTTTACAAGCCGGAAACGCATTTATTGGAAGAAGTATCAATGATTAAACATTTCTGTTTGGTTTCCGTTCATTTTAAATTGTATTCTACTTCTGAAATTTTAAGTAATGTTAATTAGAATTTAAGATTATAATCGTGCATCGATTTACTTCTGTGATGTGACCTGGCTGGCACTACGTGTTATAGATAGACACCCTTCAGACCAGTCAGATTGGAGAAGTCGGCAGCGCCGTGGTATCAGAAAGAAATAATCGCGATCTTGCATTTTAAGTAAAAGGTAAAGGATTAGTGCATGAGGCATTTTGCCATATTTTGCCAGTATTGTGTGTGACGCTCTCTTCCAGGTATCTCATTCAGGTTCCTACCACAGTTCAAAGACGTCTGGAAGGTGAACTGGGACCATAACGCCAGTGTGCCAGCAGTGTGCGGCTGCCGGAGATGGACTCGCGCCCCATGCAGTGTAACATGTCCGCTCAAGAGTCACGATTCAAGTAATTATTTGTCACATGCGCAGTAAACAATGCCGATCTTACTCTGCATATCCTTCCCGTAAAAACATATTAAACACAAAAGAAAACAGATCGCAAGTACAAATTAAGATGCAAACAGTAACACAGTTAAGTTTATAAAAGCAAATTACGTAGTGAAATGTGGATACAATGCAAATATTGCAAGAGTGGAGGATAATCCCGTCCAGGTGTGTGTGTGTGTACAAAACACACACATACACATATATATTATATATAAAAATAAACACACACACACACCTGGAGATAATCCACATGAGCACAGACAGACCTTCACCCACATCCAGATATTACGAAATGGCTTTTAATATTAAACATGCAAAATTAAAAGCACTTCACAGATAAATGTGATGAGATAATAAGAGGCCCTGGAAGTTTTAAATATTAAGCTGTGGAATAAATCACTGCTTCACCTGCTCTTCTTCTCTTAGTCATTGTAGCTGCGATCGTATCAGGTATGTACCACCCCAATTACACACAGTCTTCTCTACACAAGTTCGATGACCTTAGTTGCACCAAACAACTATAAAAGGAATTAAGGTGATGGATAGGACTTCAGAAATAAACTTGACCATTTTATTACGGCATATTTATTCCGATACTGTCACTGGGTGCCGCGTTGGCATATTTATCAGGAGATAAAGGTCATTAGTCAAGTGTTTAGATGCCAGGAAGATGGAGAACGGTGGTGACCTACCGTAAGCTTTATTTATAACAGGGGAAGCCTTGAGGAAAGAGAGGAGAATAAAATCTACTGAACAGAAGGGACTGTAGAGGATACCGGAGAGAGGTGAAGGAGGAGGTGAATGGGGTTTCTGCCGGAAGATAAGCACCGGAATCATAGCGTCTGATTCAAAATTTTAAATAAGTCACCGATGAATGACACCATCAATTACGGTAAAAAAAAAAATTCATGGAAAAATATAGGTAATTAGGTTCCTAAAAGGAACGTTAGAAATCGCTTTTAGAAACTGCTTTAGCCCTCCCGTTTCTGTTATCAGACTCTATATGAAAGCATGATTGCGTAAAGTAGCATATTAGTCCGTCGAAATCTTTCATTCTCCTAAAACTTGTAGGCTTTCATGCAGTGGACGAAGAACTGAAGCAATTTCCAAAACAAGGTCGCAAGGTTTTAAATTACAATCTATTTTCCATTCAAATATTTGATTAAATGGTGGTATCATTTGTCCCTGAATAATGCAATTCCGAAGACTATTGGATCCAGATATTTGCCAGTCCTCAAAAGTCACACGATGACCTCTATACGTACGCTTCAAGATGTCACAGAAAACGAATGACAAGAAGCCAAGTAGTGAAACAAATTAAATTTCCCTTTTGTCTGAACGTATTATGGTGAATAATTGATGCTCAAGCCATGACAAGCCACCAAAGTCTCTAATTAATTATATTATAATATTAATTATTGATGTTCAGCTTTGAATTAAATAAGTAGCCTTTATGCGTTAAGGTCATAATTCAGTGTACATTGTATTAATTTAATAGAACAAAAAGAATGACAAAAGTATCTGCAGTATTCTTACTGATGTATATGTAAATACCTGTATATGTACTGAGTTGCTATTTCGTTATAACTGGAAAATCCACTTTTTAAATGTATTGCACTTTGGCAAGGAATTGGTCAATGTCATTAATGAGCTTTTCTGTTTTTATTTAGCAGTGGTGAAAGAAAGTTCTGACCGTGGGATAAGGTGTTCTGGAGCGCAGCAGGTTACCAGCATGAGAAACAGGACTTCTTCCCAGCAGTTGATGTGATTCTTGCATTACGATTATTCTGAAGACCTAGAATTTCTATGTCTCCCCCTTCTGGCCTGGGGGTGTCATCACCAGTCTAAGCTTTCTTCCAAAATGTCTTCCTAGTTTCACGGCCCAACCCTTCAGCACATCCATGGTGTGGCTGCTAGTGTGGTCCGGCCCGTCCCCAAACTCCTCCCGTTTGTCATCGTCAGGCTTGAGTGGGACTTATTCGCGGCTTGCAGGGTGATGGATGGTCTCGGGTCGTCCCTCAGTAAGTCCCACTCCTCCGGGAAGCTGCCGATTGCTCTCCCCAAGGACGTTCCTCTTCCCCCCCAAAGTCAGAGTGACCTTCTAGCAAGTCAGAACTGAAGAGTCTCTTGGTTCCTTTCCAAGTTAAAACCTTCTCGCATTTCAGAAAAATGAAACAGGCCCAAGTGGAACCATCTTTAGGGGACCATGCATGTCCTTCAATAGTGACGCTTACTCCAGTGTTTACTAACCATTATTACAATAATAAAATCAATACATTTATACATCTACAGTCATTGCAGGACAGAGCTAAAAAAAATCCTTCAAGGATTCTCCTGATCCCAGTTAGTGCCTGTTTAGCCAGCTGAATTCAGGCAAACCCCTCTGTAGCCAGAGGCTCAAGAGCAGCTGCTATCTCCAGGCTAACAGGCTTCTCAGCCCGGACATGGTCACTGCCTTGTTTATAATTGTCTGTTAATTATTTATGTCTCTCACTGCACCAATTGCACACTGCCTACTGCAGTGCTTACTGTATGTCATGCTATTTTGCACACCGTTTTTGAATAGAATTTTAAACATAGCATTTTATTTATTGTCTATTTGACCTTGGTCCCCCCCCCCCTTTTCATTTATTTATCGATGCTCTTGTTTTGTAGAGTCACAAGAGCGAGCCAGATTTTCATTGCACTGCAAATTGTACCAGCATAACTACGGATGTGTCAAATAAAATCTTGAACGTTGAATTACACGCACTCTTAAAGAGGCAGACAATTGCAAGGCGGAAACTACAAAAACAGCGACCTCGATTACAGAACTGGATTCACAGTCAAACAGATATTAATATTAAAACAGAACCTTTCAGTAAGCAGTTTGCATTCACTAAATATTCATATGTATGCCGGAAAATGGGGGGAAAAATGAAACTTTGTGATCTGGATCAGGTCACCCATTAAGTAAATGCAATTCTAATGAATACACACCTCTTAATTAATGTTTAATGTTTTAATTTAATTTTGATTAAAGTTCTCCAGCTGAACGTTGCACAGTATCTAATGATGAGAAGGCTCTCAGGTGGGAGAAACTCCTTGCCAAGGGACCAGGAAAGCCTTTGCAATCCTGGCATGGTGCTCAATAATAGCTTCCTGCCATTTGCAATATCATTAAAAGGCAGATCTTTAAGCCGCACCAAAAGGATATGAAACAACTAATCAAGCTTCACAGAGCTTCAACAATCCAAATATTTAATAGCTTTCTTCCCCATTAAAGAGCAAACCTATCTCAACAGACAGATACATTTAATTGGGCTACCATCAAAAAAAAAAAAAACACAAATACACTCTCACACAAAAAAAAAGCATGCACTTATTTGGCAAAGTTCTATGTATTTTAATGCATTCTTTGAGCGGAATCGAGTTGTCAAACAATTATTTAGGATCTATATGAATACCATTTGTTTTCAGGAAGCAGGTAGACATATGCGGACTTGACCACTGTGTTTACATATGTTAAGTAATCTTGCAAATTAATATGACATTATAGCTCTTAAAAGCCTATAATCAGCCTGATAAAGAATGATTTTTATTGTCTGCAATAAATATTTAAAAATTATAAGGTAAAAGTGTAAGAAGCCATTGATTAATTGTCTTTAATTGTAGTTATCAGGCTGAATGCATTATAGATACCTTCATAATGCAGTACAAAGCATCCTTATATCTTATCCCGACCATTATAATGCATTACAAATTTATCTACAGTGCATTATAGATGAGGGCTTCATAGAGCATACATAATGCATAATACACATGGCTGTATGTAATGCCTTTTTATAAAAAGTTATGGCCAAGTTTATAATGCTTTATGAATGCATCATAATACATTATGAAGGTGTCTATAATGCATTATGATGACTGCTTTAAGTACAGTATTACCTCTTGTTGATTTACATTACCTTATGTTATATTCACTTCTTGTTAATATATCAGCAAGCGCAGTGCCTGAATCATTTGTCATCTGTGAAATGTGAAAAGAAGGCGCCCTTTTGTGTAGGCCAGCTTTGTATATTAACTTTTCAGAGACATCTGAGATACTGCATCTTACTGAATATATCTTTTTGCGGAGGAACAAAGGGTTTTCCTCCTGTTCACCGAAAAATATTGACCCAAAGGACAGCATTACTTTTGGCATGAGGCGCCCTGTGAAGAAACTGAATCATGTTTAACAAGCTCTCTAAATTGAGCACCAAACATACGTTCTGAAGCCAGTTTTAATAAATCATTCAGGGGAAGAAATTCCCCTTGTTGGTATTTATTCTTTAAATTGACACCCACTTGTTAAACCATGTACCGGGAAATTAATGAAAGGCTGCAAGGTAACTATAGGCAGAGTCCTGCACTTTAGGAAATGGCAAAGCCATTTATCATAGGAGGCCATTATGCAGACGCAGACCCACTGTCGTGACACGCGGTGCGCCCCAATTAAGGCGGTCACATGCAATCAGAATATGCCCCCTACAGACGAGGCGAGTCATTGCCCATAATATCCACTCATTGCTTTCATTATGGAGTGGATAGTAGGGCGAGCAAGGCTGCATCTACACCTGAAACAGTCACACGACATGAGGGGAATGACTTGTGACAGGCAGGTCTGCCATCATGGAAAGTGGATGGAACATTGGCAGCTTTTCTGCTGGCTAACACTGGTTACAGCTGGATGGAATATAAGCCATGTTTCCTCTAGGTAGAGGGAGATGTCAGTACCACCATCATCATCATCATCATCAACACATCACCATCATCATCATCACCATCATCATCATCATCTTCATCATCAACACATCACCATCATCATCATCATCATCGCCATCATCATCTTCATCATCAACATATCACCATCATCACCATCATCTTCATCATCAACACCATCATCATCATCATCTTCATCATCATCACCATCACCACCATCATCATCTTCATCATCAACACCATCATCATCATCATCACCATCATCACCATCATCATCATCACCACCATCATCACCGTCATCTTCATCATCATTATCACCATCGTCACTATCACCACCATCGTCATCATCATCATCACAAAGACTATTAGTACTACATTTAATATATTAAAACATCATCATCATTATTATCAACATCATCATCATCATCCTCAGGTCAGCACATTTTACTGAGGTTTTCATGGATGGATGAATGGATGGATGGATGGATATCCAGTACTACTACAACAACCCTGTGCTGGATAAACAGGAATGGGCATATGGATGAATTATCATCATGTCTACAGGAAGGTTCCCCAATTACGGTCCTGGGGGGCCAGTTTGCAACACCATTTGCAGATTTCCCTGTTCAAACACACCTGCTAAAGCTGTCGATTGGCTGGTGAGCTGAATAAGGAGTGTTTGAGCAGGGAAATCGGAGTGGTCCTGGAACTGGAACTGGGGAATCCTGGTCTACTGCAACATCTACGATAAATAGGCTATAAATATGTTATGCATGAGATATTTTCTGTGCTGGTGTTAGTACAGCTGCAGTTGACATAGAGTATTGCCATTTATTCTAACCTGATAATTCTAAACATCTCACACCTCGTTAAGAAAAATGCTACACCAATTTGCCATTTTGACACCATTGTCAGCACTGAAAAGGACTGTTTCTAAGGACAGATGTATAGTCTAAATCAGTGTCTCCCAACTTGGTCCTCAGGGACCACAGACGGTCCATGTTTTTGCTCCCTCCCACACAGGGAGCAAAAACATGGACTGTCTGCAGGTCCCTGAGCAGCGGATTGGGAAACACTGGTCTAAACTGGTCTGCACAGGCTAAGTTTTAGATGGGGGGGGGGGGGGGGGCGAGAGGGGGCCAAATGCAGCAGCGGGGGGAGCGGGAAACAGGAACGGGATGCCAGGATTCGCAAGGCGCACTATCCACGGCGCACACGGTGACGGACGCCGCAGGCGATCCCTGTTAGCCAGGCGCTCCCTTTCATTCTCGCTCCCCCTAAATCAAAGCAGATATTCAGCCCCTCCCCCCTTGGGAGCGAGGCCACCATCCACACGAGGGGCGAATCACCCGCGTTTGACCTCCCCCGTGTCTGGAACACTTAGCCTTACTGTCATCAGATACTTGCCGAGTCAGTTTCATGTTTTATCTTTTCTTTTTTTTTTTTCCTCCTTCCTGATTGGCTTCTATATGGGACAAGTCCCTGGCAAATCACCAAACACCAGCCGTGCCACGCCCACAGTGCGGCCAATCAAAAGTAAATCTCACAGTAATGGAATTATTAAAGTCGAATAACTGCAGTCAAACAAACAAACAAATAAAAAACACTACATATATTAATAGCTTCACTTCTGCATTCACACCCCAGCTGGCGAAACGCTATTGACAATTTAAAATACAGCAAAAACAAGTTACTTCATGGGAATCAGAAACACCAAACCTTACACTGCATCATCTGTTAATATCTGTTTCATAACCAGTTTATTCTAAATGTGGATCAGAAATGCGAAATGAACAATTAATGACATTTTGACTCCAAAAAGACCTAAAGAAAATGAAATGATAAATAAGCGGGACGAAGCTGGCTGAACTATTTGACAGAATATTCAATCATTTTAGATATATTATTTTGTGAAAACTGCGTGTCCAAATTTTGTTAGAAAAAGGGAAAATAATTTGTCTTTGTAACTGAATTATTTAATCTGAGCAAACCGTCGGCAGCACTGGGAGGCCCTGAAGCAGATCCTTCTCTCCCAGACAAACGGAGGAAGATCTCCAGTGAGCCTGCTATCTCCTGAGGTTCCTTCCTTCTGAGGGACGCTCTCCACGGAGAAGGTTGGTCCCCTCATGGATTTGGCCGTCTCCTGTCACTCCGCGTCCCTGAGACGGCTTTATTTTGGGAAAACACACACGGCAGCTCAAATCTCCACAAGAAATGCCAGCGTTGCAGCTCCTGGGAATCACTGCTTCAGTCATTTCAAACGTTCCAATTTCCAAAATTCCAAAATGTTTAAGTTAAACTTTCAAATAATAGACCTTGATCTGTCTTATCGTGTTTGTCCATCCATCCATCCATCCATCCATCCATCACCGAGTGGACTTTTTAAGGTAAAAGGGACCCATTTTTAACAGCACCATACTACTGGATAAGAATTTTGATTGAGACTAAGCCATGAAGAACAAAAATTGATTTAACTGAAGGTGAGCGACTGACACTAAGAGAGCTTCTGTCCCTCAAGAAACAGCTCTGATGCCTATCAGGCAAAAAACTACAGACGCTGATATGAGGAGAAGAAGAAAAACATGACTGGGGGCACAGGAAGCTCTGATTTTCCTGATGAACACAAGCGGCGCTTGGCAATGTTTCTGCAGGTGTCGATACTGGCGAGATTTTTCAGAGCTAGCTGCCCTGAGTGGAACATTTACCCAGGAGATGCAGGCTGTGGTGTGTAATTCACTCTCATCAGCTCTGAATGCCAGAGCATTATGCAGAATTATTTATATCAACTGAAATATATTATCTTCAAATTTTAAGCGTTTATTAAATTATAGAGTGAAGGATTGGATGCTTTTTCGGATATTTGTACATAACTTTTTCATGCAGGCTTTTCTCTCCTTAATTAAAGAGCCGGCGCAATCTTGAAATTTAAACACGCAGCCAAAGGATTTAGGAAATAGAGGTGGGCGTAATTTAAATCGAGGCCGTGCGAAAGACAAGCAGAGCTCAGAAAAGGCATCAGCTTTGGGAAAATGAGACAAAGAGTTCAATATGGTTTTAGATTAAGGTGAATTTCAATGGCAGAGAGGGTGACTGATCTATAAAATGCTCAGATCTAAAGATTTAATGATATTTTATCTTCCATGACTAAGTCCTTTTTCATAGGCCTGAGTACAACAAGAATACATTATTGCTTCATTCACAATGCATAAAACAGGAAAAAGGGTTAGAGAAGGAGGCTGGTGATTCTTCAGTGCAAACTACAGACTTCTCCTTTAAGTATAAATCGTTGCCATAAAATCTATGTTTATTTTGCTTACAATTTTTATAATTGCAGAATTAGCATCATTTTTAATAGGCTATAAAGGTATTTTAAGGTATAAAAATGTTATAAGTTTTGTAATATGTTATAAACCTTTTGTCACCTATTTTACAAGCAATTATGAGCTTAATTTATCTGCTTGCAGTTAAAAAACTGTACAATCTGGGAACACTGACCTGTTATGACTCTGTTGGCCGGTGATGCAATAAAGGAAGGAAGACAAAAGAACCATTAATTGCCATTTTCCGACGAATACAGATATCTAAGAGTAGAGATTCAATCTGCCTTTGGATTTATGACACACAGCAGACATTCATGGAATGCTGTGAAAGTGCACTTTCATGTTACCCACAATGCAACTCTGAATACAAGTCACAGATTCCAATCCACAAAACCACAAATAAAATCTCTCTGTTTAAATGCCACACATGGGCAGGAATCTAAATACATTCCTTGTAAAATGTGAACCAGAAATAATCGGTGCCTTAGTGGGACCGAGGATTAAATTGTCTGGGCCACAAGGTGAAACATTCCATTGAAATGGATCATAATTTCAGGTCGTAACACAAGAAAATAAAGGTTGCAATTTCTTATTGATTCCATACATTAGCATGGAATAGTGATCATAAAACCAGGAGACTAAATGGCAGGATGTCAACATTCCAGATAAATAAGGCCTCTGATTGGTCATCCATGCCATATTTAGCCTGTTACTGTTGCTACCTCTATCAGGTTAATGATTATCCAACACTCTAAATCAAATTACTGCAGCTGTAATCAATGCGTGCTCGATAAACAATTCTGCATTCATATTCCTTTGACAACAGACACTGATTCTGATAACACGGCAGACATTAGGGGGGGTTACTTCCAGTGTTTTATAGCACCAGGTTCTAAAGACGCCCTCCAAGATGAATATCAGGACCAGGGGGTTGGGAAGGTAGAGAAATCTCCTTCCTGGAAACTCATTTGGAACAGGCAACCTGGTAGCAGGGGACTTTGTGCAAGATGACTTTTATGCATTTCTTAGGTGAAGCAAACTTTTTGATAAGGTCAATAGTAACACTACTTGACACCATCATCTACAATGCAATACCTAATGCACTATGAAGGTATCTAATGGCAGGTATGAGAATTAATACAGCATAACAGCATATTCTATTGACAGCCATAAAGCATTATACTGTTGATTATAATACTCATAAGCTCCAATGAAGCTCTCATTTATAATGCACTATAGATACCTTCATAATGCATTATACAGTAATGCTTAGTATAAAAATTAAGCATGCTAATAGATGAGAACTTCATAAAGCATTCATAATGCATAATACACATGATTATAGTGTGTTATGCCTTTTTATAAATATTTAGAGCCATGTTTATAATGCTTTATGAATGCATTATAATGTGCTATGATTGTGTTTTAGGACTCTTATAGACATGACATTCACAGAAAAGGTTACCCGGTCAATCGGTAACACTTTACATTAATTGCCCCTTTACACTTTACATTAAATTTGTTCATTATGCATTCATAGGACATTCAAGTGCTCCTTCACAATGCATTCATAGAACATTCAAGTGCTCCTTCACAATGCCTTCATAGAACATTCAAAAGTGGCATGTGAAGTATACCATAACATCCTAATATACCTTAACAGCTGTAATTTACATTATTAACAAACATTATATGTTAGTACACATTAAAACTGTATAACCATCTTCTATAATGTAAAGCCTCACTGGTCAGTCATGTCTATAATACAGTGAGGGATAGCATCATTTATATCTGAGGGATAGCGTCATTTATATCTGAGGGATAGCGTCATTTATATCTGAGGCATAGCGTCATTTATATCTGAGGGATAGCGTCATTTATATCTGAGGCATAGCGTC
>JAODJU010000048.1:6276370-6288324 GCA_026776725.1 Gnathonemus echidnorhynchus
GGCATAGCGTCATTTATATCTGAGGGATAGCGTCATTTATATCTGAGGCATAGCGTCATTTATATCTGAGGCATAGCATCATTTATATCTGATTACAGGCTTTCGCTGCAGCTTCACAATTTTGTAATCAATGTATATGGTGTGTTATAACTACCAGCTTTTAATCTAGATTAGCGGAATGGAAGGTGCTTGGATGGATGGATGGATGTTAGTGGGTGTTAGTCCTGCTATCGCAGTAGTTATGTCACTCTGTGAATTGTTCTTATTAAGAGGTACCCATCCATCCATCCATCCATCCTCCACCTGCTCTCACTGGTCTGCGTTATGCACATAGGGTACAAGGCTGGGGTATACCCTGGCTGGGGTGCTGTATACCCTGGATGGGGTGCTGTATACCCTGGATGGACTGCCTGGTAGGAAGCTGGGAAGGAGCAAAAACGTGGACTGTCTGCGGGTCTCCAAGGACCGGACTGGGAAGCACTGCAGTAAACAACATTTGAATAAATCTAATTACATTGGGCTTTCATTTGAACATGGATAATAAGTCTAAGATACAGAAGTTCCAAATGTGCATTTGCATGGGAACCGCCAAGACGAGAATGTGCTTGTCATTCACTGAGGGGAAAAATCCTACAGAAGAATCCTACAGAAAAATACATTTGTCATACATCTGAGGCAGAGGGTCTTAGAGGCCCAGACTTTACTCCATGTCAACTAATGGTTGATCTTCAAAGGATCTTAACCAGATTTTCTTCTTTAAAATAGTAAGACGTGTATTTTAAATAACATCAGAACATTGATCCGATGGGTAAAAACAAAACAAAAAAAAAATCATTCATGTTACTGGTACATCGGAAAAATTAAAGTAAATGAAAAATCTAACAGATTTTTGAAACAAAAACAAATTATCCTGATTAATAATTTCTCTGAATTGTAGTCATAATTAGAAAAATGTGTTGGCTGTCTAATTAAGAGAACAAAACAGTCAGTTATACATTACGATTAATTAATTTAACCAGTCTACGACCCTGTACTGCATAAAAGATTAAGGAATGGATTATTTAAGTTATGTCCAAAAATAATTCCTAATTGAATCTGGGAAACAGCAGGGTAATTATGAAAAGCACACACGATGAAGGATGGTGATTTTACATTTTACACATTCGCGGTATTTCTGGGGGTCTGGCTGGCTGCGGGTCCCCGGTGTGTTTTTTGACTTTGTTGTGGCCTTGGTGGTGTCAAACGACTCCCCCCCAGTTAAATAACGAGTTTGGCAGCCTACACAGCCCACACACTCCCCTCGCCTTCCACGAGATGTAACACAGGCTTGAAAAAAACGGTTATTACTTTCCACGTCGCGCGATTTGCATTTTTATTTACAGGATCACGTCACCATATTTTGAGAAACAGCATCACTAGAGATGTTATGCGATAAAAGTGTGCAAACTACATTACAGTAAGAAGTTGTTTCTAGTATTCATTCTTCTTGTGGAAAAAAACGAGGATCCAACGAAAATACTTAAAATAGCATTTTAACAACTGTGCTTTGTTTATTTTATCCATAAATGGCTATTGCAGGCAGACAGAGGTCCGGTTGAAGCTAGTTGAATTATAAAATGTGGGAGCTGTGACAAACCAGCAGGTGGCGCAGTAGTTAAGGTGCTCAGTTTGAGATCTGAAAGGAGGTGAGGTTTTGTCCTTTAATATTGGACACTGCAATATATTTTTTATTTTCAAGTGAAGGCAGTGCTTAGCTTCACATGTTGCCATAATCCGAACGTGTAAAATTCACAATTGTCAGAACATAGCACTTTCTCTCGGGACACCACGCACCAAAATATAAAAATCTTGTCTTGCACTTTACTGACAAACACAGCCATGCTTCTGTAATACGTGTTCAGTGTCTTTAAGGATAAACAACACTGTTCTCTGTGAAATGCAGTGTCTCACATATGCCTAAGCTTGTTTATCTTGCTTTTCCATCGTCCCTGTGTGTTTGTGTGTGTGTGTGTGTGTGTGTGTGTGTCTCTCTCTTTCTCCCACCCTGATCCTCAGCCTTGTGCTGTAGGTTCCGTCTTGCCAGGCTCCTCATTTGGGATAGAGTACTTTTGGAAAAGCGATTAAGGGGAAACATGGCCATTAATCAGCTGATTGATTATGCCTACAGATGGGTCAGTTGGAGGAATAAAGTCAGAAAGGGTGACCTTTAAAACACAATGAGTACCTGGGGCTTTGCATGGTAGCAGTCACATCTGATATGTTTCAGCAAGAAGCAACATCGCCGTTTCCATGGGTAACCCGTTTTTAAAAGCAGGACTGTCAACACAAAGGATTCATTTCACTAAAGCTTCTAATCGGCACATCTGATGGAAAAACTGGACGCATTCACAGGCCAAGCACTGCGTTTCGAAACTTTCCACGTGTTAGCCAATTAGCTTCTGTTAGCACACAATGGCTTCACTCATGCATCACCTTAATGGTCCAAATTGAGTTAAACAAGTTTTTATTTTACTCCCTGTGCTAATGGAAACCTATGCCCGTCCTTAGGGCCCGGGAGAGACCATGCTTTAAGATTTTCTTCCATTTGTTTGGGGGAATTAGTCAAGAAATATTAACGGAAACTCTGGGGAAGTTTTTTTTTTTTTTTTTATGAAAACACAGATTCCAGTGTGAGGAAGGACACGGGGTTCCAGTGCAAATATCGACTTCAGTGAGATGTTAGACAAAAATGTGTTAATGTATAAATTATTACAATTAATATTGAGGCCCTAAATGCTTAAGAACCCTTAAATACCGCCGTTAAGGGCTTTTATAAACCCAACACTGCATGGCATGAAACTGGAATCCTGGGTGATTGTGGCCGATTCATGTGCAGTGTGCATCTCGCCTTCTCAAACGGCTCATTAAAAGTACGCCTCAGAAGTGCAAAATGACTCTGAGGAGAAAAAGAAAAAAAAAATTGCAAGAAAAGTTTATTCCTGATTCGAAAACCTTGCTTAACAAAGGGCTAATAAGACCAAACTCAAAGTTTTACATTTCAAACCGCAACAAAAATGACAACAGACAGTGCAAAGCTCACAGTGGTCATAGCTGCAGTGCGTCTGGCTGATGTAGTTTTAACAACATGGTGCACAATGTTTGAAGGCTAAATAAAGAGTTCGTGCGAGTAACAGCCACTGGTACCAACAGGAATTACACAATTTAAAGGTAGCCTTTGATGCAGCAAAGCAGCAGAGCTTCGGAAGAAGCGCTTCAAATCACCATCGCCGAGCGTAACGTGTGCCAAATGCCCGCACTAACCTTAAACGTCCATCACACGCGCGACTCACAATTTGGCTATGAGTTTTTCACTCAGTTACTACTCAAGTACAAATCATGAGCAAATATAGTAACTGCATGAAATACGTGAACTGTTATGACTGATTAATTATGAATGAACATGGGATCAGTACGTAACTAACACTTTCTGGTTAATTTATACATTAAATAAGAGTTTACTAGTTATTTGTGTCCCCTCAACTAAAGTGTTACCAAATTACGTAATATGCTTCGTTTTGTGTATAAACCTTTGTGTTCCAGGTTGCTAAGAACCATTTCAAAGGTAGGAAGATGACAGAAACAGACTAACGCCGTCCTGATTCTAAAGGGCGGAATGTTGAACTTTGTTCAACAAGTATGTTACCAGAATGGTTCCAGCCAAAGTGCATTGGACTGTAGAGTAACCATGTAAAATGGGTACAGGATGGTTTAAGATGGGGTGGGGGTGTGGCCCAGTGACCTGGGTTAACATTTAATTAGCTACACCTGTTCCCCATTACCCAGGAGATTATCTGGGTATTTTGGTTCCAGAGGTACGCTTGTATTGGCATTCCTTTGTCCTCCCTTCCCTCAACGTAATAAAACATTCCTGTCTAATTCCAGCGTCACATGGTTCCACTCACTGCTCTGATTGGAGGGAGCTTCTTCCCCCCTCCTCCTTTGGCCTGAGGCAGGGCATTTTACTATAAGCGGAGCATTATTAAAATCCCTGGAACAGCTGGACCACCTATGCTGTGATTCGGGAGCTGCAGCCTCATACCCGCCTCAGCCCGATCGAAGGTTACTCTCAGCCCGCATGCTGGATCGATGAAAGACTCGAGGCGGGATTGAGTTACCAAGTCAGGGAATGCTTCTGCTCACATGGGGGCTGATTTTCAAGAGGTGATCCAAGAGGCACACTTGCAGGGCAGGAGGTCGGTGTGGTATGGTGCATGCACTCTCTGCTGGTCAACACAGGATAATTACTATTGTCTGAGTAAAATGAGTATTAATGAATCTTAAGGAGTATAAAATGAGTAAAAAGCTGTAAGTTTTGGTCCCGCCACTTTTATTCCTTGTCTTGCTCACTTCCTGCGCTCCTCCACGCTTGTACACAGTCCTCGTTTCGGTCACTCCTTCCCATTTCGCGTTGCTTCTGTCCGTGTCTTTTCATGCCCCTTGTAACCGTCTCAAGCCCGATTCCATGCTGATATATTTCCCCTTATCCGTTTTGACATCTCGCTGCCTGTTACACCTCCTCCATTAATTCAGGTCACACGCTGTCAGATGAAGTCAGATTAAATAAAGTTAAGGCTACCTCCATTGCCAGGAGCATTTTCTTAAAGGGAATTCCATCACTGTACGGCAAATTAAACCACTCAGTACATTGAACATGCCCACTTCACTTTATTCAATAATTTTATATCGTTTTATTTATTGGTTTGTTTATTTTTCATTCATTCATCCCATTCTTTCATTCATTCATTCACTCACTTTAAACTTACTTATTACTTACTATAGGGGGCGCTCACCCATTTCGTTGCCTGCATCTGCATTCAATTAAAAAACATGCTGATTTGATTCAGTGGAGAGCAGATGGAAACCATTGTGTTTGAGTTATGGCATCATAAATAATGTGTTAATATTATACTAGCAGTTATCCTCTGTGACTATGAACACATGCTATTGCGCTTTTCTGCAAGTAAAGCATAGAAGCAACTGTGTGGACACTTATTTTGTGCTGGACTAAATTTCGGAGTTTCTGGGACACCAAAGTCAAAGAATGAGGCGATTACAGGCTTTAAAAAAAAAATCGGCAGTCGATACATGGATGCACCTATAGAACATGGTACTCAAGTTACCCCTATGTGTTAAGATGTGCCCCCCCCATACCAGCAGTAAGTCTTTGAAAATGCCGTAATCAGTCGGTTTGATTATCCTGCAGGGACGGAAGTCTAAACAGGGACACTGGAAGTTAAAGATGATGCCATCCAGCAGAGACGGTGTTTAATTTTATCCCAGGAATGTCATGGAACGTAGCAGCTTGTGCATGTTGAGGGTTGAGAAGGTCAGGTCTCAGTTTACAGCTTGACTTCTTACCAATAGGTGCGGCATTCATACGGGGAAGAAGTCGTCCAGATATTTCCACACAGCTACGCTTGGATCCGCAGCGCAGATACGGGCAGCCTGGTTGGCATCCTTTAACCTGAATTCTTTACCATCCCGGCAGGAAGAACGGAAATGCAGACAGTCTCCCACCAGCACATTGAATGAGCTGAGATCTAACAGATGGCCTCAAAAACCTGTTTGCCAAAAGAGATGTAATGAACTCTGGTCCAGGAATTTGTGACTATATGCACACACACAATACCACTGCCCTCTACACCATCCCTAGGTATGACTTCATTACCCTTCAATAGGGTTATCCAATACTTTTATCTTTCTGGAAAAAAATTAAGTAGATTAAGATAAAATGTGCCCAGCTCTTTCAAGAAGTGTGGGAAGAGGATTCCGGAGCCAGAATGTCTACTGTACGGTCTGACTCACAGCCCAGATGGATGTGGTGAATTTTACCAAATACCGCCACCCCAAAGTCTGATGTGAGAGCTGTTAATAAACCAGAGCACTATGGCTATCAGGGGGTGGATCACCGTAAAGAGCTGGGGAGACTCATTATTATTAGCACACAATGGGAGATGATGCCGGAGACGGCTGCCAGTATTGTGCACGATTAGCAGCTGCTGTAACAGCGTGCAGACGTACACAGGCACAGTTATAGACAGTCAGCCCCTGGAAATGCTCACCGTCGACTTCCCGGTGCTGTGGTCTACCGACGGGTAGTTTTGCAGTTTTAAGCAATGCTTCCGCACATTCCAGCAAAACAATATCGACGTAAGTTCCCCAAAAACATAGACGCAGATGCATTTATCCAAAGGAGCTTACGTCGTTGAGAAAGCAGGGTCAGCCAGACTTAGGAGGGGATACATTTTTGATTGGGGGGGGGGTCACCCTCCTTATGTTCGTTCAGTCATGGGGGCACTTTCAAGCTTCCGGGCGAAGGGGGCGGATGGAAAAACACCCCCAAAACAAGACTAGCTTCAGCTTTTAGCCAGAGGCCCAACGGTGGAACCATTACACCAATCTTGGGATTTGAACATGCAACCTTGCAACCACAACCACTGCATCCAAAGTCACTGAGCCACACACCAACCCTAAAGAGAGCAAAGTCTCCACTGGGGTCTTAACCCCTGGGCCCCCATATGACGGGCAAGGACACTCACCATGATACTAATGAGGACACTATGAGCAACTATTGATTTAGCATCCAAGGCAGAATTCCGTATAAAACCAGCAGCAAAAGTATAAAAGCAAACTGAATAAATAGTGCAATTTACGAAGCATCATGAAACACAATGTTATGGTGCAAGAAGACACATGATCTGTGTGACTTTTATGCACAGTTACTGCGAAAAGAAAGTTACTTTACTGCGGTAACATGAGTACTCCCCAGTCTACAGGTTCAGTATTTATGGCCCACATACCTTTGAAGGTTAGTTCAAAACCTCATGCCATAGATTTTTCTCTGTCCTGTGCCACAGCCCCGAGCAATCGAGAAATCTACAGGAAGCAGTAGAATATAAGAACCAAAGACATCTCACATTAAATGCTGAGGCACTTTTTTTTCCTTTGCAAAAAAAAAAGGACCTCAGTGTGTATTACTGATTGTCACATTCTTGTAAGGGAGAAAATTTTAAGTTTCCGGACCTCTGAGCTGCATCACACTGGGAACGGAATCGAAGACATCGTCTGACGCACACTTAGGGCCACCGCAAGAAACTTTCCCATTTCTTGCTAAAACCGGTACAATCAGAACAAGGACTGGTACGGTTAAAATCCGTCTGTTTTCCCGCGGCTCCTCACCCTGAAAACGCCCTTCAGGTAATGGTGCTGTGTATTCCTGTGCTGATGATTCATTACGTAGCAACCTGCTTATCATCCAGGGTGCGAGCGCTAAAGAGAGCGGCGTCCGTGGGCGTCAATGGGCAGCGGGAGCGGACTTAAGCTCCTCAGAATTTGAGGTAACGCGTCTACCGGTGCATCCCGGGTCTCAGTCAAAGGAGTTCAGCTTTCGTGTTGGAGCCGGGAAGAAGAACTCGTGCAACTGGGGAAGTGGACTGATCGAAGTTTTGCTTTTGAAGCCTGAAGCAGAGAGACAAAACAATCCCAGCATGCACTGCCACGGTGGAACCTGCAAAGTGTTAGTATCAGCCAGAGACAGTGAAAAGGATGCTACAGCTAACTACTCAATGTGGTAATAATAGCCTGTAAATTTGACAAATAATATGACTTGATTTTATTATACAGTACTTTGGAGTCTTTCTTCTCTGTGCACAAATTGCTGAGGACAGACTTCAAGATAAGCGTTCGGCAGATGGACGGTTAGGTTTCAGTCTTTGGAAAATATTCACGTTTTCACTTTAATATACATGTGACCGAAGGCGGTTACTTACAGCGGATATTGGCGTCGGCTGTGTTACTTTTTAACTGCAATTTTCACATCATTGTCTTTCCACTTCCTCGTGGTTGGGAGACAGAGGTGACAGTGAGACCGTCCTCTGACTTACGGGACAGTGGACACTGCTGGTGTTTGCTGGCTTGCCAGAATTAGCTGTACAGTAGCAGAAATTTTCAGATAGATCTGTTGGTTTTTGCTACTTTGCTAAAATACCCTGCCGATAGTTTTGAATAGACAGTTGCATGAGAATTTATGCTATCAAAATAACTGTCCTATACTTTAAATGGGAGCGGCAGTTTTTTTTTAACACACAGTCTTATGGTGTCACGAACTGGTACCTATAGTTTTCATTGGGGTAAAAGTTTATTTTCATCGAGAAATGTAATGCAAGGATAAGAATCTAACGTGAAACAAGTTTACTTCCAGGTAAAACAGAAACATAAATCTTCTTAATTATTGAATTTCAATATTTTTACTTTAAAACAAAGACCACGATTTATAATAGCCTCAACAAGCAATACAAATACACGTGTACCGTCGAGTTCGGGGTCCGTAAGAATACAAACAATATATTAATAATTACCTCGATGGTTTGAAATAAACACAAGCATTAACAAAATATGAATAACACGTAACATAAACCACGCTAACATGCGAGGGTAACAAAAATGCAGACATTGTAGACGCGTGTGTGTTCGTTTCTTTACGCATGCGCCGTAGCGCTTGGGCATAACACCTGTATGGGTTTGCTTTGGAATAATGTAGACCGAAGGAAAATTCTTATTAATTGGGACGCTATGCTGGTGAAATGGCCAAATAGTTTTAAAACATGTGAAAAGAGACAGCCCTATCATCCTGAACATTAAAATTTAAGTAAAACCAAATTGGAGAGGTGTAAGTATAAATTCGGCAACAGTTATGGACATATAACCAATAAGAGAATATGAGAAGACATGAGCCAATTAAAAATAAAAATTCAAAGCATATTAAATATGTTAAATTCCCCCAAAACATTTACAGAAGTAAAAATCACCATAACTACAGTGTAATGATTGAAACTGAATTCCTAATTTAAAATGATACTATTTATACTTTGGAGTAATTTGAATTTCATCATAGGCTGGTTTCTGAACTCAAAAAGTAGCTCTGCCTACAGATCACCGAACAGCAGGATCCTCGATGAGACGATTGCAGCTCCGTACCCCGGGAGAAGCTTCCAGCACCGCACTTAATCTGACGTTCATCTGTAAATACCCCGCGGTATGACTGTGTGAAATGTAAAACGTGTAAAAATCAATGTAAACCTCCGTCTACGGAGGAGAATTAAAAACTCGGGTGCCGGAGATTACGGGGGGAACAACAAAAGAGAGGAGCAGATGGCGATGGGGGTTACGAGGATTTCGAAGCACTTAGCAGTTGGTGAATAGGTTCGGTGTGCGAGCGTCAGGGTTTTGAACTATATTAAGAGCAGCGAAAGCAACGCTGGCGTAAACGGCGCACTGAACACACTTCAGAGATTAACGCGCAGAACGGCTGCCTGACCCGTTTTCATGTTTATATACCTCCCGGTGTGTCATTGCATAAAATCAATAAGCTGGGGAAATTGAATAACGTCTCTCCCAATGGGCATGTAAATGAATTCAAAACCGCACTGGAAAAAAAGTGGCTTTTAATTTACAAATAGCGACGGTTTTACTCAATTGCATGTTCAGTTTACCGTCATACCTTGTAATTATGTTTTCGTACAACGTTCGTGTGAAAGTAAATAGGAAAAACCAGCCAAATTATATGCATAGAAATGCATCCATTTTGTTCTTTAAGTAATAGGCAGCAGTTGGGCGTCACATATTCAGGTCGGGGGGGCGGGGGGGGCGGTGTTTGAATCCCATCTGGACTCCATGCATGTGTACACTTTGCATGCTCTCATGGTGTCTGTTCTTTCATTCTATAAGTAGCAGCCACCACTACGGCATCATAATGCCGGGTCTAGATGGGTTTGAATCACTACTGTAGTCGCCTTTCCAAGCCCAATTTTGTGCACTTGGGTGAATTTGTGCATCTAGTGCAGGGATCTTCAAAACTGGACCTTAATTCCAAATCTAGGCCTTATTTTCAGTTCTCCCAGGTATTAGTTTAATAATTACTGATTCTGATTGGTCAGAGGCTTCACACCCAGCTCACAGGTAAAGGAAGGCTGGGAAATTGACAACAATGATTTGAATAGCCCTGCTCTGGTGTATATATGTGGGCCATCTACTGTTTAACTGTGGGCCATCTAGTGTATAACTGTGGGCCATTCAAACTGGAGCCCACCTCAGTCCTGTATGGCATGAGGGTACAGAAAACAGACATACAAGCCGCATCACTTCCTGCAGATCACCATTGCCCTCGAACACAAGAAATAGTTCAGAAGAAAACAGACACTGGCGGATAATTTGGAAAGCGGCTCCCCAGATATCTCCCCCCGCCCCCCCCCCTTAAATATGTTTCCCGCGGAGCACGAAAGGTCACGGCCGGTCCACAGCACGTCCTCTTCCAAATCGCGGCCGTTATTCCTCCGGCCTCGCCGAAATTGTGGCTCATTTTGAGGATTTATCGCGAAGGGGAAAGGGACTCGAGCGAGGCAGGAAGTGTATAGCAGCCTCGCAAGCGCACGAGTCAGCAAGAAGGCGGTTATGTGCGGGGAATACGCAGGATAAGCTCATGTGACGAGTATTTTTTGCCTTTCCTTCATTGCCCCTGCCGAGATGGGCGAAGGCAGCGATACAGCTTCATCTTACCTTTTGTTCTTCAATAAAACTTCATCTCCATCCCTCCCTGCGGAGAGCCGCCATACAGATTCGGACTCTCTCTCTTTCTCTACTCTGCCGGAAAAACGCAGGCTGAAATAGTAAATTAAATGAAGTCATGACGAACAGAGTTAAATTACTTTTCCTTCTGCTCCGTTATCAAAGGCAGATACACCAAGGACGGTACATGAGAGGAGCCCAAACAATTATGTAAATTGTAAGCTGGTTCTTTCAAGGTTCAAATCTGATCCTTACATTCTCCTAGGATTTTAAAGTTTCTCAACTGTGATACTAACTTGAAAGAGGAATTGACACACGACATATTCCAGGAGGATAAAGCAATAACCTACAAACAAGATAGTCGGACAGCGGATGAGCAGAGGCTCTTCGTGAAAAGCATACGTTCCCCGGTAATTGCAGCAGCCCCGTGCAATACGACGTTTTTGAAATTGCATTGCGCCGTTTATCAGCTCTGAACTCTATAGAGGCGAAAGCCTTTATTAAATCTTAACGATAAAACGGCAAATTGAGATACGTACGAGGTCATGGCAGTTTTTCACTGTGCAGGAACGCTTCTAACGTGCAGTAGTCCGTCTCAAAGGTCCCTGGGGAGATTATGACGGTCATTACCAGGTTGCCGATGACCCTCCATTTACAGTAAATCAAATCAGCAAAATTGTAATATAGGGGAAGCACCGCTAATGGCAGCTTATGCGGGGTCTGAGAGGAATAAGAGCCTGTATTTGTGGGGAGCTAAACTTTCCCTACTCTTTCGGTGGGGAATGTCTTTTAAATGATTTGTGCTTCGAAAAAATATTTTTAATACGTGTATTTTCAAAATAAATCCACCGGCACACGCTGCATTATGGAGCTAAAAACGACTGTCGTTGCTATGCAGATTTTATAAGCATGTCCGTTTGACAGAAAATTGTTGCTCGCAGGGCTGTGCGGGTACTTGATGGTTAAAATTGTTCGCTCAGTGGGGGTAGGTGGGGGCGGGGGGGGGAGGAAATCACTGCAAGTGAAAAACACAAAAAGAGGGTACTCAGTACCTTTATAGGAGCCTGAGCCACCCCCAGGTTCCTGGTTGCTAAAGACATTAGGAAATCTAGAAACTTCTGATCAGTGGCGAGCACTGAGATGTAGGAGGTACAGTCAGGACCATAAATATTTCGACACTGACACAAGTTTTATTATTTTACCTGTTTACTGAAATATATTCCAGTTGAAGTTGTACAATGGGCATTGGACATAAAGTGCAGACTCTGAGATCCGCATTCAAACTGGATGAAGGGTTTAGGAGTTTCAGCTCGTTAACATGTGCCACCCTCTTTTTAAAGGGGCCAAAAGTA
>JAODJU010000048.1:6288424-6299670 GCA_026776725.1 Gnathonemus echidnorhynchus
TTCCCCACATTTTTATGCAATGTTTTTGTTCTACCCACTGAATTAAAGCTGAAAGTCTGCACTTCAACTGCATCTGAATTTATGGTGGTAATGTACAGAACTTAAAAACTGAAAAGCTTGGTCTCTGTCCAAATATTTACAGTCCTGACTGTGTCACATGGTGATCAGCGATATCGGTGGTCCTATGAGTCACAGTCTTTTCCGAAATAGCACGTCGTATGACCCTTCCCTGCAAGTCGCATTCTCACGTGCCCGAATGAAGCTAGCCGGCAGCCTGGACGGAACGCGGCGACGTATGTTACCGACATTCTGGCACACGCTCTGCGCCGGTACGTGCCTGGATCGGCGCGCCGGCTGCACCGGCGACGTTCAAGTTAATCACCTCCGACAAAATGTTGCTGTGGGAGGCGAGGACCTCCTGACGGAGCGAGGCACCACCGGGCTCCTGCGATTGGCTGCTTCGGGCCTAATTAAAGCAAGCGCTCGGGCCTAATTAAAACAGGTAGACGGCCAGGAGTGGGACAGGCGCGCATTGTGCAGTAGCTTCAGCAGTCGCGCCATCTGCATCCTGTTTACACTCAATTGCCTGCCATTCGCTCGGGGAAGATGTTGCACGGTTGCTCGAGCACGTCACAGGACAGGCAGCTCTCCACGGCCTCTTCCCGCTTTTAGGTGTACGCCGTTCGGTAATATTTAAAAACTTAATCAAGATCCGCTCTTCCAGGTTCCCGTCCGTTGCTCTTCATTTATGCAAAAATAACGTAAACCAAACACGCATCTCGCTGGACTCCTCTTCCTGTAATTCATCTCGAAGGATGCGTTACAGAGCCCGTGTTTTAATAAATCATAAAACAGTGCTAAAATGAATATTGAAATATCAAATTACACAAATTCCTCCAAAGAAGAAAAATAAAATCAGCCCACAGCATTGTGCTAAAAACACAGAGCTCTGCAAACATGTTTTGCTACATTTGGGAGACACTGTGTTGCAGTCGCTACATTGTAATTCCTTAGCACATTATTTAAGCAATATATATGCAAATTTATGCAAATAAATATTGATTATAGCAGATTTACAATGGTATTAAGGACACGCTGACACATCTATTAATCATAGTCTCAGGGGCAAAATAACTAAAAACCTTATTTGTGTGTTTGGGCGATGCTGCCGACGGAAATTATAATTGTGTTGTACAAATCAATATTAGTTATTAAATAAGCACCAGTTAAAGTCACGAATCGCAAAGAAAACCACGGTGTTGCTCTGAGATTCCCTCTGCTCCCAGTATAAACAGGAGAACGAGGCATGAGGAATGGACTGGAAATATAGGGGGACTGAAGGTGGAGACGTTTCCCCAACCTCAAGCGCGAGAGGATCTATGCGGAGTGACGGAAAAAAGTTAAAAAGGAAGAAAAAAATTTAAATCGACTGTAGTTTATGTGAAAAGGGACAGAAATATATCAAAGGAGAACAGGAGAGGCTGTTTGGTCTGCATTTACACTGTGGTTCAGGTTATGAGGTTATAAGACAGAAGCTGAAGAACAGAATACCGATTTACACAAAAGCGGAATAAATGACATGTGACATTTATCAGTATCCAAAAATCCCCATGATCTAATTACCTGATTATCATTCTCACACACCATTCACCTTCCAAGCTTGTCAGTTAATTTAGATACATTAAACAGTCATTTTGCAAAGTTACAATCACAGTGAAAATAATTAACTATGCAAATCATCTTGTGTTTACTACTCAGAAGCAAAGTCTGTAGAACTGAGTCTGATTGGCACCAAAACTGATGCAACGCTAGGTCATTTGTTGTGGCAGTGAGGCCTCCGACTGAAGCTCTGTCCAATCAGAATGCAGGATTTATGGCCTGCGTTTCTGTCCATACAAATTTGCGTTCCAGGTGTTTCTCAATACCAAGAACGCCAGGATTGTGCTTGTGATCTTGGCAGAAGCAGGACTTGCCAACTCGCCTCCCAAGAACAAACTTGGGATGCAATGAATCATGGGATTGTTCTCGTTTGGTGAAGATGCAACCGATGTCTCCATGGTATTTGGGGCGGAGCAAGAATGACATCCGAGGATTTTTACTGTCATCGGTTCTTATAGTATTGGAACTGGTCTTCGGCGATGGAAGATGATGTAAAATGAGTACGCGAGACCACAAGTGCGGTACGGTCAAGTATGCACATTGAGAAACCTCCATCCTCTTCCTGTACTTCCACAGGCTCCTCCTCATAGACCAGTGACCAATCACAATTGACAACTCAGTCGTCTTTAATCTGCAAACGTATGCACTAATGCACATCATACGAGGGCTTGCCTAACTATCCGAGAAGTACCCTGTTTACACATTGTCTCTTGGGGGGGGTGGGGTGGGGTGGGGGGGGGTGCGACCCTAATTGCATAAGTGGTTAATGAAACACGGGGCTGTAAATGCTAAGTTCTACTTCACTAGCTAGAAATTCTAAATGGTCTGCAAAAGACCATTGTAAATTGCCTGCAAAATTGAGCACAAATGGATGTTACACATTTGTCGTCCCCCCCCCCAAAAAAAAAAAGAGAACAAAACACAGATAAGAAATATAATTCTGTACAAATCAGGCAATTTCTCTCCTGTGGAAATGCAATTACGTTTTTTTTTAATACCAAGATTTGCAGTATCAGTTCATAGTAGTAAGTTTCAGCCCTTTTTTAAATAGTAATTTTGAGTCATACTGCTATGGTCATGCACATGAATAGCCAGACATGCAGGTCACCTCATGCGATATGCCTATATGTATTTCCGCTACATGATTGGCTATCATAATATAACTTTGCTGTAATTGGTAGTTACTTTTGCACATCTATTTGTTTAGTAACTATAAAATACTGCCCACTATCCAGAATGGCTTCTGACACATGAATATAGCATTTTGCCATATTCCAGTTAAATTCTGTGCCGGCGATTTTTAAACAAACAGATTTTGGTCTATTTAGGTTTGACAGAATATAGGGTGGAAGAAGCTTTGACTGAGACAGAAAGACTTTTGTTTATCCAGTCAGTTATGGGGATAAGGTTTCAGATCTGAGGAGCGTGAGGATAAAGATTCTGTGAAATTACATTTCATCCAGGAAATATTCGGTCAAAGTGAACGCGAGAGTGCGCTCTGGATTTGAGATGCCGTCCCAGGATGCCCGTAGAATTTGTAGAGACTGAAGTGGACAAGAGATTTCGGTTAACAGACAAGCATGACGATGGTGATAAAAGTTCTTCTGAAACAGATCTGCAGCATCTCCAACAGAATAGATAAATGTTTTTATGGGAGTGGAATGCTGATTGCATTTTTGTATTAAACATCATTTTCAATCCAGTACTTTAGGATTCAGCAGTTTGCTTGTGTTCAAATGTAGCTTTTTGGGCACTGGAGACATACCTAGCTTAATAAGACCTGCCAAATTATTAAATTTATTGTACTAGTCAATCAACTAATCTTTCTACTCATGTAAGGCAACGAATTCATTATACACAAGCATTACAATTACTCAACATTGAACTGGTAAGAGTACAGGAATAGTAATAAAATCAATTATTTTAATGTATTCCCCTTAGTCTGGGTAACATCCAGGATGTAACTGATTTACTTTCCTCATAATCCACTCTAAAATAAATCACAAGTCACACTGAATCACACTGACAGTTCCATTGAGTAAAGACACTCAATTAACGACTTGCTTGCAACACAGTTACCAGGTCCAGAAGAACCACACCCATGCCAAATATGTAATGTGGTCACCCAGCAATAGTGCAAGATACACTTATAATTGAAAGGATGTACCCATTTGACAGAACATGAACATATAATTCGAAAATGGCCTTGTTAAAAAAAAAAAAAATGTATTTTCACTTTTTCCCCATGAATTTAAGCATTCAAATGAAGTCGAAGGTATTAAAACAACTCAGCAGAGACCAGGGGAGTGGGGGCACTTGAGAGTTCATGACTTAAAAATGTACCTTTTCATAAGCCGGGTAGCCACCTTGTGAGACAGTGTGACATAATATGAGAGTGCTCACGGCAAACTGTTAAAGAGAATAAGGCATAAACTGCTGGATATGGCGTAGTCACAGCACCTGGTCTCAGCCAGATCAAGCGGAATCGCCTTCATCTGAAGATGTAGCACGTGTGTTCACAGCAGTGCAGGAATCGTGACAATCAAAACCCGCTGCCGTATCACTTTAAGAAGGGCCTTACCGTGACTGGCACTCACCTCAGGTGCTCAAGTACCAATACAATAAGCTGGTTCCCAGACCATCATACGACACCTTTATAGTGGTACAAAAGCAATGCTGGGATCTTGTGCCCAAGCGGATAGTTTCCTGATTGGTAATTGCCACATAAGGCAGTTCTCAGAAATCCTCAAGAAGGGCAATTGGCTCCCCCCCCGCACCATTTATAAATTAGCACTTTTAAATTGAACATTGCAAGTTGCAGGTCAAATGGGAAGTTTTGCAGGCAACTCAGTATTAAGCTGATTACTAGCGCATCAGTCAACAATGAGGACTCCGGTTACTCAGCAGGAAAATAAAATTATACAATTAGCCAACAAATAGCCAATAAACAAATAGCCCACAATCAAAATCACCAGCGAACTGCCAACAAACAGCCCACAAACAAATAGCCTGCAGACAAACAGCCCACAAACAAATAGCCTGCAGACAAACAGCCCACAAATAGCCTGCAGACAAAAAGCCTGCAAACAATTTGCCAGCAAACAAAACCAGAATCAGTAGCATTTCAATCATAAGCTCAGCCTTAATGAGGGACCTCCTGCCCGCGAATGTTAAAGCCACAGGGCAGCAGTCCCCATCGCCTTGGCACCGCACCTTTCAAACAGCAGGTTGGCAATCAGAAACTTATTTAAATAAGGCTAATTAGTGGAAACACCTGTGCTTCATCAGCCAACCCATATTTGTGCTTGGCACACAAGATCCTGTCATATTTTGTTTCCATTTTAAATCAGTATTAAACATTATTACAATGTTATATATTATTCTTAATAATATACAGGGTTTAATAAGACACGAGTTATTTTATAGATCAACGTTTCCTAATCCGGTCCTGAGAGACCCGCAGACGGTCCACGTTTTTGCTCCCTCTCAGCTTCCTGCCAGACAGTCCACATTTGCGCTGCCTCCCAGCTCCCGGGTACGTGGGCTGTCTGGCGGTCCCCAAAGACCGGGTTGGGAAACACCGTTATACATAATTCACATATTGATTCTCTTTTCAAGACGGAGCTGAAATTAGGCTCTTATATCTGAGCAGATCCCAGATCACGCGCTAACTGTTGTCTGTTCTCTCACTATAGTGATGATTAAGTTAAACGTTAAATGGATGATTTGTCAGATGATGAATCTGTTCAGCGATGCAAGGGCTTCCTTTTACCTCACCAGCAGCTTCATTAGGAATGTTATGCACCTCCTGGCCCCCTCCTTGCCTTGTTTTGCATCGTCAGCTGGTCAGAATAGCGTGAAGACTGATTCACGATTTAAGATTTTATAGTCATATGCACACTATCCAATGAAAATTTTACTCTGTATTTCCTTCCGGCCTTCCCACCTGTCAACATAAATTAAACACAAAACACAAATACAAATTAAAACAATAAATACAAGTACAATAAATATGTTAACACAATGCAATAGTACAATTAATATGTAAACTGTGCAATGATTACCTACAGCAATACTTTCATCTTGAAATAACAGTACAAGCATTCAATACAAAAACAATGTAAAAAAAATCTATAAAATTATATCTAATAACAATGGTAAACTTTACACACATTAAAATGAACATTAGAAGGGATAACTGAAGTTTAAATAGATAAACAGAATGAAATTATGTTCAGCCAAGGGCGTAACATTGTGTCGAGCGTTGGGGGGTTGAGGTCTTCACCCATTTAAGGGGATCCAGGGGGTTGTATTGGCAGGTTTTGATTATTGGGGTGATTGCGACCCCCCCCCCCATGTCCCCCCATAATTTACAATAATGTGTTCAACAACAGGGTAGATGTACGTCCAATAAGCACAGTCAACACCGTCAGACAGAGTTCTGGGGTGAATCTCAAAAAGCAAGAACGCAAAGACCATACTTGTGGTCTTGGCAAGACCGGGCTCGCTAACTTACCTTCCAAGAACAAACTTGGGTTGCAATAAATCATGCGACTGGTGCCCCTTTATATTTGGGGCGGAGCAAGACCAACATCCGGGGATTTTTACCATCCTCTGTACTTGTGTTCTTAGTATTGGAACTGGTCTTCAGCAACGGAACATGACGTAAAACGGAAACACGAGAACGTAATTACGCAAACTGAGATTCACCTCTGTACTCTTGTGCTCACTCGAAGCCCAAACGCCTGCTGACTTGTTGGATGGTATTCGACACCAGGACGGTGAACATGCGCCATCTTGAGTTCCCATCCCAGCCTGGGGAACTGCACAAGCACCAGTCAAGCCTAAGTCTGAGCATATGGAAACCATAAATCACAGGCAAACTATTTTAAACATGGAAAACAAAAAGGCTATTTCTGGCAAAAGAAATCAATGAACGAATCAGGTGTTCCCACTACCCTGTTTTCATTTTATTTTGCTTCATAGAAATAGACTTTAAAATATCCTACATAGTCTAAAAGGACAGAGAGAACAGAACCCATTTTCTATGAAAGAAAACCAATACTAGAATGCTTTAAACAAATTTACTCTTTGGCACAGAAACAAGACTTAACTAGAAGCTTTTCCCCTGTCAAATTTACCTGTTCCTGGACGAGAAACTTAAAAGCAGCCTCCGTGTAATTAATGGGAGGATCCGGACCTGTGGACATAGATTGATGAAGGCTGTGGGTTTGTCTTCAGCGATCGATTCCTCTCTGAACTACAGCTAGGCCTTTTCTCTCTCTCCACCGCAGATAGGTGAAGGAAAGCACGGAGTCAGCTGAAAGAACTGCTTTAAATGTCAGTGGCATAACGACTAGAAAACAGCCCGGGTCTTTGATGTGCCCCAAGATTAGACCCCCCTGTGTCCGCAGATACAGCAGGAAGGGGAGGGGCACAAACAATGTAAACAAAGTAAACTAATTGTAGCCATAATATCAGACCCCAAACCCTGCATGTGCTCTTATCAGAAACACCCTCAAATAAAGTTATCGAGTTTCCCGCTGGGTGCAGCCGCAGCCAATCTGCTCTGAGCTAATCTACATGCAGCACGTTTATCTGCATACACATGCTTCTGAACTTCCGCAAATTATTTAACAGCGATATTTTTATCTGCCGTTACTACAGCTATATCGATTCACACTTCTAAAATGGATGTGTTTGTTTATTTAAGGGTCACAGTTAATTGTATTATGCAAGTACCCGTCTGTGTGCTGGAGTTCGGTGAAACAATATGGACATACTTCCTGGAAAAACTACTGTCATTTTGAAATAAATTATTATGTACGTAGTAGGAACATACAGTATAGGCTAATATTCAAAGAGCGGCTCCAAATTGTTCTGGGGCTTTGGTGTGTGCAGTTCTCCATGTCGTCATGCGGGTTTCCTAAGGACACTCTGCTTGTCTCTGACTAATTGGTGCCTGGCTAATTTACCCCATGACAGACTGGCATCCCATCCCAATCGTACACAATCTCACACACAGTTCTCCTCGGGACTCTCTCGAAATTTGTGTGTCCCCGTGGATCACATTAGCGGCCACCGGTAATGATTGGATTTCTAGATATTTCCATGTACACTGCGGTGCTGTCCCTCTTTGATGAGGCACCTGTAAAAGGCGAAAGGACCTTGGAGTAGCGAAAGAATCGGTCCCAATTAAGCCCCGAAAATTCTCACAAACTCATCACAAAGATGGTTGAGGGTTATTAACTGTTACCACATCCCCATTACGGCAAGTTGTGTCCCGATACACTTAACTTCTGGCGGTATTCAGAAGGAAGTTTTCCAGCCTGTAACTGCCAAGTGAACATACGCACAACGAAGGAGACAACAGTGATTTTTCTTAAACATTACGCTCTAAGAGGACATTATGGCACGATAAAATAACGGACCTGTAAAACAGCATTTCATATTGAAGCTTGCCCCAGCTGCTGGTGCATGTCTTGTACAACTTCTTCTCTTTTCCGGAAACCGATCTCTTCCACTTCAGTGACCTGGGAAATAGAGGTGAAAATTTTTATTTTTGGTGAATAAATGTAAGGAACACGCAGCATGTTAATGTAAGAGAGCGACAACAGTGTAAATATCATGTCTGAAAATTATGTGTCATAAAAGTGTCACAGAATGTATATTACAAATATACTGTATGTATTATACATGACATATGGTAAATATATATATATATATATATAGTGTACAGGGGCGTCCTTAGGCCTATCTTAGTCTCCCCCCCCATTAAATGTATACTAATTAGTCTAAATAATGTGGGTCATTCCATTAGACCCCCCCAATAAAGGTTTAGAACCTACTTCATAAATCTACAGTGATGCCCCTGATTATATATGTAGGCTACACACACACACACACACACACACGCACACACATAGTTTTCTAGCGTTACCATGTACTGCCACTTAATGTGATTGATTTTGTTATAAGCCTGAGTATTCTAACATGAATTTATTGCTGCATATTGCCTATTTTTTAGTGTAAATGCATCAATATTAAGATAATTGAGATATTTGTTTATTCTTTTATATACCTGATTAGCCTTTCTGCTTTCTCTGTCCCCAAAATCGTTACAACTTGTTTTGCACTGTCGTGTACGGGTCTAAAATGAAATCTGAAGCACTTTTTCCACAGGGTCGGCTCGCATTAACCCTGCATCGGAGCATATACGGCCAGACTGCCGCTGTACGGACGCGTTTGCTCTCGTTTTTTGCCGCGTAAGCTGATTTATGGACAGCTGCTGGAGGTGAGTCCCAGCGCAATCCATCACGGGAGCCGCAGGCGCGGGCACGCCGAAGCGCGCGCCCGATGGAGCCGCGGGGGCCAAAGATGAACAAAGTCACCCGGCGCTCATTGCATTTAAACATAAAGCATAAAGGAGCTGGATCCCTGCCAGGCAGAGGTAAATTACACAGGCGGCTCTTTCCATCTCACACATCAGAGAAAAGCGGGGTAATGAACATTTGGTAAACTGAAAGCCTCCGCGCTCAAACGGCGGCCCGGCGATGTAAAATTAAAGTGACGATCCCCTCCTTTTCTCCTTCTCTCGTTTCAGCGCACTTTGCGTAGTGATCAGAGCACTCCGGATTTAACGCCACCATTTCCATAAACGCATTAGTCGGTAAGGAGAGAAGGCTGATGTGAACGGAATGCTTTCCGTGACGACCAGGTAAGAGTTATAACGTGCGTAATTCAAACTGACAGCGAAGTTGGGGATGTCTGTGAAGCTGAAACCAAGACAATAAATAGGAGTACAATAAATACCAAGGAGCCTGAAGCGTAAAAACCGTCTGTGCTGAGTAATTTTCAATAACACTGTTTTTGGGATCTTCCTCACTGTTATAATTAATCAGTTAATCAGGCATTTGGCTACTTAAACCTATTTATAAACCTGACCTATATGGTTACACATGTGCTGTGGAAGATGTCTAAAGAAAGATTGGGGGACATTTCTTGCGTTGGCGCATTCTGCACAAATGCTATTGCCACAGTATAAATGATCTGCTTAAAGGCGCATTATCATAAAACAAGGGGCACTGTCACATTGGTAAATAGCAAACAAGCGGCGCAAACAAAGAGTCATCAACATCTGTCAAGATTTCACTTGAGCACAAAATCGTTTCAGAAACAATCTATAGTGGGCGGCCACTTTATTAAGTACAAGAGCTTGCTGATGTGAACAGCGGATCCTGTGGCTGCAACTGAATAGAGAGAGCAAGCAGATGAGGTCAGGGAGGTGAGGAGGATGGCTGGGCTCGCTGAAGGTAACCAGAAGGTCAAGAGTGCAAAAATAACAGCTCAAGACAATGGTGGTGCAGAAAGGGTTATCTTAATTTACCCTTAGAGATGATCAGACTCTCTAAGGCTACCCTTTTTAGAGGGTATAGGAGGCACTAATGGTGTTTTTCTGCTGCCAGCAAGAACTGAGCTACACCCAACCTTTTTGGAGTCCTTGGAAGGGGTGTTGGAGAGCGCTTCTCCTGGAGACTCTCTTGTTCTGCTGGGGGACTTCAATGCTCATGTAGGCAATGACAGAGAGACTTGGAGGGGCATGATTGGGAGGAAAGGCCCCCCGATCTGAACCTGAGCTGTGTTTTGTTGTTGGACTTCTGTGCTCATCATGGATTGTCCATAATGAACACCATGTTCAAACATAAGGGTGTCCATATGTGCACTTGGCACCAGGACACCCTAGGCCGCAGTTCGATGATCGACTTTGTGGTCGTGTCATCGGACTTGCGGCCGCATGTATTGGACACTCGGGTGAGGAGAGGGGCAGAGCTGTCAACCTGGTGTTGGGTTGGCTCTGCTGGGGGGGGAGGAAGCCGGTCAGACCTGGCAGGCCCAAGCGCATAGTGAGGATCTGCTGGGAACGTCTGGCCGAATCCCCTGTCAGGAGGAGTTTCAACTCCTACCTCTGGCAGAACTTCTCCCATGTCCCGGAGGAGGCAGGGGACATTGAGTCCGAATGGGCCATGTTCCGTGCCTCCATTGTGGAGGCGGCTGACCAGAGCTGTGGCCGGTGCCTGTCACGGTGGGTATTCCCAAACCCGCTGGTGGACACCGGTGGTGAGGGATGCCGTCAAGCTGAAGAAGGAGTCCTATTGGGCCTTTTTGGCCTGTGGGACTCCAGAGGCAGCTGATGAGTACCGGTGGGCCAAGTGGAACGTGGCTTTGGCGGTTGCTGAGGGATAAACTCGGGTGTGGGAGGAGTTTGGCGAGACCATTGAGAACGACTTCTGGATGGCTTTGAGAAGATTGTGGTCCACCATCTGGTGGCTCAGGGTGGGAAAGCGGTGCAACATCTACAGTGTTTTTGGTGGGGATGGTGTGCTGCTGACCTCAGCTCAGGACATTGTGGGTCGGTGGAAGGAATACTTCGAAGACCTCCTGAATCCCACCGACATGCCTTCCAATGAGGAAGCAGAGTCTGGGGACTTAGGTGTGGACTCCCCTGAGGTAGTTAAAAAGCTCCTCGGTGGCCGGGCCCCGGGGGTGGATGAGATCCGCCCGGAGTTCCTCAAGGCTCTGGATGTTGC
>JAODJU010000048.1:6328925-6342201 GCA_026776725.1 Gnathonemus echidnorhynchus
CCCCCCCTCAAAACCTATGCACTGGGGGGGGGGGTAGGAAATGAAGCAATATGTAGCCAATTTTTATAAACTAGTAACTTCTTTGAATAATGGAAGAAATCCTTGTTTATTTTTCATTATGTTACTCTTACCTTTCATATATTTTAATTTTAAATTGTATATATATATATTTTCTTTTTGAGAAAATACACTTACTAGCCAGACATATTACTTTAATTATCTGACTGCCCAAGACTTTTGCACAGTACTGTACCTTACATCCATGAGCCCTGCCCTAGATAATCTCTCTCTCTCTTTCTCTCTCTCTCACACACACACACACATACACACACCTGCTCTAGGTTCTCCTTTCCCTACCAATCGGAGGAGGGCTTTCTTCTTCAGGATGACACTTCCTCCAATGAGGAAGGCCGACATCACAGCCAGGGACAAGCCAATCCAGAATTTGTAGTTGTTCCATTTATCCACCGCAGAATGAGCTCCCATGTCAGTGACATTGTTCCTGTCACCAAGGGTGTCATTAGGGAGCATCTCCTTGCCGACAGTACAGACAACAGAGCGGGATGAGCACAGCATCCGCAAAAACGTGTCTGGAAGAACAGTGAAAACAAAATATAAAATTTCAGCCTTTAATTTGACATCTACACCTTCAGCAAAATAATGCCATACAGCATCGTCTATTAAATAATCGGCTCCTGGGAAAATTTCCCATTAAATTGCACAAAAATATGCGATATACTGTCAAATCATTATAACCAAGGCAGATACTACTGACTTAAGCTGCAAATAATCTTATTGCACAACACCCAGTCAACAGCAATGGTCAAGTGTTAAAAACCACGCAGTGTCTCTTACACCAAACACGAGCAGAAGCTAGACCACATCATCTCTGAAGTATCCGCCCATCACGCGCTACAACCTCGAGTGCAGACTCAGTCTGGAACCACTTGACAAACAGGTGCCGTTTCAGTTTGTGCATCTGCTGTACAAGTACAGCCAAAATTCCCCTACGCGTAAATCAGGAAACACAGCTGACAGAAAAGTGAAGCAGTGCTTCACGGCCAAAGTTTTGTTTACACACCTGGTATCGCATTCATTACACAAACAAGAATTATTTTAACCCATATAAATTTAATATGATACAATATAAAAATGGGGGATTCTAGTTATAAAATTGCATATCAATATAATAAGATTAGGCAAAGAATGTTTTTCATAGAAACTCAAAACTAGCCAGTTTTTAATTCATTTTGTTGAATCCAGTTTGGTAAAGTGCACTTTGGACCTTAAGAAATAGTAAATATTTAGAGATATAATTCTCTAAATTTTAATATCTCCACCTGTACAGGGAGTGTTGTTACCGCCTCTCACACTGCCAGTGGCTTTTACTTAGAGGTGAGTTACCTGAAATTATACATATATAAATACTGATACCTTTCAATTCTCTATACACGGGGTTGCCAGATCTCACGCATCTGGCGTCACACGCTTTCAGACTCTCAGACTCATGCAAGGAATCTTACGACAAATCTATATTATTCCATTACAAACCTAGAATTAGCCACATCGAAAGCGTTGGGGAAGTTTGCAAACCCTACAGACTATTTACAAGGTAATAAAACTGTTACATACATGTAAATGCGTGTGCATGTGTATGCAGACTTGTCGCGAATTGAAAATCTCGCAGCGACCCAAAACTGGCAACCCTGCGTACATGTCTACTGTCTCGTAGCGGAACTGGGCTGCAGTATTTACCCTGTCAATATAATGTGCTGTTCTGACCAAAGGGCTCGTATTTCCTGAGGGAGAACTACCCACCTCAGGAGATCAGCACGCGAAAAACTAGTTTTGGATGAGAAACCGAGTGTGGAAGTTGGTAAACATAATGAGAACAGAGAGCAGGGCATAACCGGTCAAGTGGCCTTGGGTTTTTAAACATTATGGCAAATGTTGTCTTGTTGACCTAGTCCGGAGTACGATACCTCAGGCTAATTCATTCTTCAGCACTACTCACCCAAAACCCAAATTTTAATTTAAATTCGTTCGAAAGCCTGACCGCCACAATTTAAAGTGAAATAAACATAAATAAACATTCACAATCGATCCTTAAGATTCTCACTTGAAGGGTGATTATGAAGTCAGTATATCTTTTTTTAAATCTCCGACTATTAGCTTCTCTTGTCCATTAAATTTAAGTTCTCACAGTCCTCATAACCTTAACTCACAGACCAAAAAGCTGGCTATTAAGATTTAAAACATAAAAACAAACAAGAACGGATCAAACAACTCACCGTTACTGCAAGAATCATTTGACACATAAACACCCTCAAACATCTTCCCTGTTTGTGTTTTATACAGATACGAAAGTTATCTAGTATGCATAAAAATACAAGAAAGAAAGGCTGCAAAACATTGACCGATGATCCGCTTTAGCAAAAAATCCCCCTGGATATACTGGCGTTGCGGGTAAAGAACAGAGCGTTTTTCTCTTGGGTCTTCAACGTAATCCCAGCTGCGTCTCCAGTGTCCCCCATAGCCAAGAACACCGAAGCAGAAGGAGATAAATAAAAGTCCGGCCCCGTTCAGGTGAAGCGCACCTGACGGGCAGCCACGCCACGCCACGCCCCGCCGCGCCCTGATTGGCTGCCCGCGGTGACCTCATATACTCAAATATGTAATCAAATGCGCGCACCCCCGTACCTTGGAGGCGCCCACGTGTTCGCGGACCCGGACTGGGATCTGTAGGTCGAGCCTACGGCGATTTCTTAACTTTAGCCTTCCGCGGCTTGGTGAAATACTGGCCACAAACCAGTAGCGGTCCGCAGACCGGAGACTGGGAAGCCCCGGGACAGGATTGCCGGATTCCGGCCCTGGAGGGCCAGTCAGTTTACAGAGTTCCCTGCCCTAGAGACGAAAGGCACGTGAACCTCCGCTACTTCTGTGTACATTATATGCAATTTGTAAAAAGTAATTAATTGTTGCAAACACACAAAGGAATCTCTTAAGAAAACATGTACAGCTCTTGATAAAAAAAGAAGCTAGTCCATATTATTATTTTTTAATCTGCATTTTAAAATCCTGGTTTAATCCTGGTTCCGCTGGCAGAAGGCTACACTGAGCAGCAGGCTGCTTCCAGGCTCAAAGTTTCTAAGACAGCAGTAAACAAGAACAGGGTGAAGCAGGAGACACTGGGAACGACCAGAAACCAGCCAGGTAGAGGGCAGAAGCAACTTTCTAATGCCAGAGACGACTGTCAACTTATCCGACGGTGCCTCATAAATCAGAGGATGACCTCAAGTGACCTTCAAAGGGAACGGGAAACATTAAGTGCAGGTGTGAGGTGCTCTGCTAGGACACTTCATATCAGGCTCCTAGAAACAGGACTGAAGTCCCATAAAGCAAGGAAGAAGCCCTTCATGAATGAGAAACAGGGAAGAACCAGACTGCAGTTTAGAAAAAAAAAATATATATATATTATTCACAGATGCACACCCATAAAGTGAGAAATGAGTGAAACAAAAAATTTTGCCGTGGTCTCTTAATTTCTTCCAGAGCTGTATTTGAGCTGATCTTTTCAGTCTATGTCAGCTTGTATAGACTTGAAAGCCTGTATCTGTGCAGACAGATGAATGTAGCTGGTGAGGCCTGGTGCGTTACGACTGAAAGCCTGTCCTTTCTTGCCTTGTCACATCCCGGTTTTCAGCTCAACCAGTTTCAGAGAAAAATGTGACGCGTCCTGTAATGCGGGATGATGACTGCATAGTGCTTTATTGTTCATCTTTCTTGTCCCGTTAACTATAACGGTGTAATTAAACAACCTAAAAAAAGAAACTTTATAATGAACAAAACCTGATCTCTGATACACCAGGTTATTAGTCGAACAGTTACAGCTGATGTATGTTATAATAATGCTATAGGTTTATTCTCTTTTGTAAACTAACAAAACAAAACAAAACATTTACAAGGCATCTTAAAATTTTCTCCTTAATGTAAACCATTTCTGTGTATAAGCATTAAATGTACCAGAAACTTAATTATAATTAGCAAATAATTCAAAATAATTTCTTCCACATATTTAGCTTGAGAATAAGGTGTTTCACATTCCGGAACTGTTATAAATATGAGAAAATGCAAAATATGCAGAACAAAGCAGGTTTGATGCTTACTCCGCTGTCTTAATGTAAAATATATCAAATTGATGTAGCTACATGATTTGAAAGATAATTACAGGCAGATTAGAGTCCAGGCTCCCTGCAGGCCTGAAACAGAAAGGAAACATGAATGGTTGGGGTGGGCAAATATTGATATGGTTACGCAATAACTGAAAGCTGTTGTTTTATACTGACACTGCACATGTTGCTGTTATAAGCTGCTTGTACGATCCTCCTGTGTGCCACGCCCCCTCATTAACCTCGTGTCCAATCCCGCTTGTAACCAGCTGTTTCCTGTTTTGCCTGTTTAATCCTGTGTATTTCAGTCTGCGTCCAAGTCAGTTTACCCGGGTCTGTCATTGACGTTTGTACCGTGTGGTGTGCTTGTAGCGTGTTTTCCCCAATAAATCCCGCGTGTTGGACTCCCGCTTTCCGACCTTCATTCCCCGATTCCTGCTTGCACGACCAGACGTCACATTGGCCGAAAGAGCTGTCGGAAAAGCCACCATGACGTCAAATTACTAGTGAGTCCTGGTTCATAGACTTTCACCATAACTAAACAATTTTCTTGGGAGCAAATTATTTCAGGTCGTGCTTTTCCATACACCAAAGTCACTTCTACAACATTGGAACTTCATCGGACTGGCGATTTGCACCGACCATGGAAAGTAACTCAGCTTAATTTCTATAAATAATTCCTTCAACCATTCATGGTACTATGAAGCATTATTTATTCATCAATTCACCCCAAAACAACTTCAAAAGACACAGAAAGCATAAGTACCGTTAAAAACGATAAATAAGGAACGGACTAGATACACAATTTTCAGACAAGACTTCCACAACAGCATGCATTTAGAATGGTTATCAAAAGACATTTTTAAAAAATTCAGTTGACTTCATAAATTAATATATTTTGTTTTAAACACTGCTGAGCTATAGAGACAGTTGTGTGTAAGCCAGAATTGTAAAAATTAACCTTTCAATGTAGAGTCGCGGAGATGATGTTTATTGAAGTATAGAAAAAACAAAATGCAGCAGGAACGAGACAACGCTAGTCGGGTAAAATACTGAGTTTTGCAGGCTTTTCATTTAAGGATGCCTGGGCGAATTACTCAGAGCATATGTAGTAAATAATACGGAAAATCAAATATACCCCGTAGTAACAGAAGCCCTTAGGAATTCGCCTGAACCAAGAGCAATCCGCTTTGTCGCACGGTCACATCACGTCGTCACACGTCAAGGTGAATTTACACTGAAGACACTAAAGAGAAAAGCAGAGGTCGTGATTTACCCCCCAGGCACCTGCATCCTGTGACCCCTGCACGTCACGTACAGCATAGAACTGGGTGCACTTACAATATGGAAGTAATCACAAGCGCTTTACAAAATGGCAAATGAACTCTTCACCAATACTTTCACAGTTCCTGTGCTTATTTCCCATTTTAAACAGTCTGGCTACTGTCTCCCCTACCTCCTACCTCTCTGCCTCTCCTCTCCCCGCTGCATTCAGACTTCAGGAAATGCTTCCAAAATTACGTGGAAATTGACTAGCTAGGTATTTTTCATATTTTTATTTTTCACTTATTTTTACTGCGCAGAGCATTAAGAATGGCCACAAACCAGTTAGCACATGCTAACGTGCTAACTGAAACCAAGGACGGCTGTAGGGGCTGATTATTTTTCAATGTCCAAAGAATGGCACGTTTTAAGAACCAGGACGAGTAGGGAGAAGGACGTGAAAGTGAACTATGGATCTACGGATCATTAAACACGACCCCATGGAGGGCCGGGGGGGGGGGGGGGGGAAATAGACGACTTGGTCGCTCCAGTCACTCGTCCCATGGCCAATGGCTGCCACGTCCATGAGATGTTCCACCTCAGACAGGGATGGATGGAGCACCTGGAATCCATCCCATCAGGTCGCTGAAGGATGTTCATTCCTCCACGAGAGCCGCCTCAGCAGGTGGTGGCCAGGGATTGGTGTATGGGAGGCTGGAAGCAGCGAATGTGCTCCACGGTGCTGCTGTCTGTCTCCACCGACTTCATGTACTTATTCAGTATGGCGAATATCTCGTTGTTCAGGATTTGGTATTTCCTGATGCGGTCTGCCATCTTCTTTAAGGGCTGGAAGGGGGAGAACGACGTTTTAGTGCCACCATAATTGTATATTTACCCCGTTGTCCATATTAATTTTATTGAACCACTCTTTATATGTCTTATATTGTACAACTGAAGAGCAACGTCCATTTTTAACTGGTTTTGAGGTGAGATCGCAACAGGCAGTAAAGGTGCCTGAGCTCCAGCACCTATTTGTCTGACCGATTTTGAGGTTCTAAGTGTACTGTCAGTACACGGCACTGGAACCAGTAACCTACACTCAGATTTCGTCATCATGTCCAAGTATTGGGTCCCAACTCTCACTCAGTCCTCATGTAATCCAACCCAGAACTTTCGTTAAATTTCCAAAACTCATTAGCTCCACAGAAATTCTTTCAGAAACATATCCTGCGGGCTGAGCTGTGGAAATTCGCTCTTCAATCCTTAGTGAATGGTGCCAAAACAAGAGATATCTGTGCTTTGTCTTCTCCATAAAGAACACTTGGTGATTCAGCTTTTGTTCCATTTCAGGTGAGAGATGTACACCTCCCATGTCTGCTGGCTGAAGGAACAGGTTTTAACAGACGCCTGCAGATCACTGATTCACCTCCACTCCCATTTAGAAAAGTACTGTGATTCATTCCACATTTTAGCGTGAGGATGTCTGGCTGACAGTGCCTGAGTGACAGTGCTCTATACAAACAGTTGCCACACTGTTTGTTACGTACCACTGATTACACATTACAATATACAGTGCTGAGTCCAGCCTCCCTTGTTCTGCACTGTCCTGTGTTCTTGCACTTCTTAAATTGTGAATCCCTGGTTTTATTGTCACTCCTTGCCTGTATGTCGCGCCATGGTTAGTTAACAATGTACAAAAGAAATCTGAGACAAATCTGAGTCAAAAGTTTGGACGCGCCAAGCCTCCTACAAAGGAGAGTGATAGTGTTTCGTTACCTGAATACATGACCTGGCCACCTGACCTAAACACAGTAGAGATGGTTTTGGAGGAGTTTGACCAGAGAGTGATGGAAAAGCAGCCAATGAGAGCTCAGCTTACATGTGGGACCTTTTTCAGGACATGAAACGGCGTAGAGGAGACAGTAGGGTCAGTCAGTCCCTGGAGCAATTGGGGTTAAGAGCCTCACTCAAGGTTTCAGTGATGGGATCACTCTGCTGACAATGGGATTTCTGAGTCCTTCTGAGTCCCAACACACAAAGCTGCCCTCAACAAATTATAATTTTTTTTTTTGCACAATTCCATATGTTATTTTATAGTTTTGATGAGTATAATTATTCTAAAATAAAGAGAAGCGTACAAATAAACCTTTCTATGGGTAAGTGTGTCCAAACTTTTGTCCAGTGCTGTACCCTGTGTGCCGACAGCGTGCAGTGAGCCCGTGTGTGTCGACAGCGTGCAGTGAGCCCATGTGTGCCGACAGCGTGCAGTGAGCCCGTGTGTGCCGACAGCGTGCAGTGAGCCCGTGTGTGCCGACAGCGTGCAGTGAGCCCGTGTGAGCCGACAGCGTGCAGTGAGCCCGTGTGTGCCGACAGTGTGCAGTGCACCTGTGTACATATATACGGAACGCACCACGTTCTTGATGATCTCGTCCTTGCCGTCCTGCCTCTGCACCTTCAGCAGGTGGTAGCAGAAGTCAAAGAGGTCGAAGCGCCGCTGCTGTCCGAGCAACGCCACGATGGAGCAGCCGGCCCAGTTCAGGCCGTCCCCGAAGCACTGCCTGCTCAGACGGACGAGAGAGCGCAGCGGGGGGGGGGTCATCTTTTGATCTGATTGGTCATCTGCAGCAGACCGAACGCCCGCTCTCAGTCTTAAGACCGATTTATGGTTCTGCGTCGAATCGCGGCTGTAAGTGCGACATCGCCGTGGACCCACACCACAGCCTGACGCGCACCTCCCCAGAAATGTAGCTACACGTCGCAGTGAAGCAGACCACAAGAACTGAGTGGTCTGCTTGTAGTATTAATAATTTTTTTGTTAATGGGAGCGAAGAAAGCGTAATTCCCAGATGTACTTTTATCGCTGATTGAAACTGAAGTGCTATTTATATCTAGCATTAAATACCCCACCCCCCCCACAAGGCATCATAGCAACAGATCTACAAAACACTCAGGATGCCAGTAACGATTTCACTTACCCCCATTAAGTTTATTCGTACTTTATGAGACTATGAAAGTAAAAAGTAGTATAGGCACAAACTTCATAAGGGAAAATGCAGAAAGAGTGACTTTGTAGCGGCGAAATTTGTCTGCGGTAAGTATGTAGCAGCAGAAATGTAACCAGGATTCCATTAACAGATACTTTGTTAAATGTTTGTTTTGTTTTTTTTTTTGTTTGTTTTTTTTCAATTGCATGATTCAACAATTGTATAAATCGCAGGGTGGGAAGACAATAAATACCACATCCGAAACTATGTATCACTTAGCGTTTTAGCGGGATAATTGCTGAGTGACACAAACATACCAGCGTACAAGTATAAATGCTTGCAACAGCGTTGGCCATTTCTGTAGGTCACGGCGTAGCCTCGACGCAGAAATATAAATGAGTCTTAAACCTCAGAGGCATTTTACAATAAACAGACTTCTGATGTCCCGCCCCCCCCCCCGGGTAGTAGCGAGGGGGGTACTCACTCCGCGGTGAACTCGTGGGTGCCCACGGGGATGCAGTAGACGAACTGCATGGCGCTCCAGAGGCGGTGGAACTCCACGCACTCGTCCACGTGCATGACGCCGTTGGTGGGAGGGGGGCCGCGCCACACGGCGTCCTGAAGGTAGCTACGCACGCGGGTCAGGATCACCTCGAACATGGAGAGGCCGCAGCACAGACGCTCTTTGGTCAGCAGGTCTCCCTCACGGGCGATGGAGATTTGCTGTAGCCGGACGCAGGGGGGAAGCGGATCATTACTGACGACTGCGAATAGTAGATATTTTATGGCACCAAGGTTATAAAGCTGTCAACACAATACCAGGGGCGTCAGAGGGACATGAGTACCATTACAGATTCATGTATACCCTGGCAGGGGTACTCAGGGGGCCCAGCACTTAACAGGGCCCCTGAATAGGGAGAATTATAATGTCCCCTGGGGGCCAAATTCCATCAAGCATCCAAATTTTTTTTTTTTAAGATACACAATAAACCAGCTGGATAGAGGTGGCAGATGATCGATCACTGGATCCAGATTCAAATCAATTTCACTCCTCCAGTTGGTGACCAGTTATGTATACACTTGGGAAATATTACACATCTGCTTGGCAAATTCTCCTGTGGGGTTAGAGGGAGACAAGGTGACAGGGAGCCCAGAATTTCTGGCTATGCTCTACACAATACAGGAGGACCTTTGAAAGCAAGCTGTTAGTATAAGAGTCTGGCAGCTGAAACGACATGTTAAGGGGACCCATGTGCCAACTTCATTCTTCATTCAGCAGCTGAAAGCATCAGATTTCACACATTTAAAAGCGATAGATTCAGTTTTGTTCAAATTATAGGCAACATAGTGAAATTGTGATTAAGTAAAATTGTGAACAAGGTTTGTTTCTTGTAGCGGATGTCAAATGAATCATACTTTCCATTTATCATCCTGTGAGATCAGGGCTGCCCTGACATTAAAAATGGGCCCTAGACTGGACCCTGGGGTACCACATGATAAATTTTACCAGTCCACATACGCATTAGTCCACTGGGAAAATTTCCAGTATGCCAAATGACCAATGAAAACAGGTATGGGATTACCATGTGTGTCTCATACTTCAACATGGAACAGGCTTTCTGCAAGCGAAAACTCTCGAAGAACTAATGATCATGTTCCAAGTATCGACCAATTCGCAAATTTAATTTCCATTGCATTTTTGTAAATAACTTTTTAAACCATAAAGGTCATATGAAAGGAACATAAAAACTTTTTTGCAATATTTTTACGAAACTTGAGTGTTTCCATTAATGGTTTTCCAGTCTGCATCTGTGCAAAATGCACAAAATCTAGGTTAATGGAAACAGTAGTCAGGGTTTGGCATCAGTTATCTTACGGTACTAAGTAATCTCGCTGCATGGGCCTTTCAGTAACTAACCAGCCCCCTCACAGCTACTATGCAATTTACTTCCAGTCAAACCTGTTTTTTTTTTATTGCCTCTAATGTTTCTGCACTGGGAAAATGTGCATGCCATCATCCCCACAGCCTTTCCCAACAAACGAGTTCTCCAGCTTTCCCAGAGAAAAGCCCTGATCTGACGAAGCAGCCCCCGGCTCCCGGGCTCACACTCGCTACTCCGCTGTGCGTTTTCTGGCACGCACACGCTCACCGCGCCATAAAACCCGCTGAAGGCCGAGCCGTCGCGAATCCGAGAGCCGTGCGAGAACGAGACAGATGGACGTAGAGAAAAAAAAGGGGAAAGTCAGGAAAGACCGATCTCACCTGCGGTGTTCCTAATCTTTCTATCAGGGGTACCAGGTGCAGGGGGGCATATTTTGCCTCCAGCCTCTTCATCCGCACATCAAGACGCTCCCCCTCTGCACAAAATAATGACGACAGAACAGTGAACCCTGAACAGTAACCTGAACAGAAACCGGAGTCACCCAAAGGAAATCTCATGATGACATCGGGAGAACATGCAAACTCCACACAGAGAGCAATGGCAGAGATTTGAACCCTGGTCCCACAGGTGTGAGGCTAACCAGTGCACCAACCAAGCAAGAATAATACAAAAACAACAATAATAACAATAATTGTTGCTGTTGTTTTCCTGGTGCTCCATGTTTTATGTGAGGTAAAGTAAGATAAAGTGAGGTAAGATAAGATAAGGAATAAATACCTTTGATGTAAACTCTAGGAAGGATGTTTTGAAAGGGGGCAGCATGTAGCAAGTCACAGACTTCTTCCTGGGACTGGATTAAAACACAGACTTGATCAACATGAACCTATATCTAAGTACATTAATATACCAAGGACAGCTCACACACAAATTATAAAGGAGAAATAAAACCACTCTTCAGGCCGCAGCTGTGAAATGACAAAAAACTGATGTGTAACGACGGACGAGAATGCGAGCGTTAATGCACAGGTGCACGTGCGATGAAATCACGCCAGTCTGTGCACTCAAAAACCGACACACACACGTTAAAATGGGTGCCAGTCACTGCTTAAGCTCCGCCCACACAGGCCTGTCCATACAGCGGCATCGCTGGCCCTGAGCACCCATCTGGACCTCGTTTCAGTCAGTGTTTTTGGAAGAAACCTAAAGGTGATGACACAGAACACGCAGACGCAAAAAGCTGCCACCAACTAAAAAAAAAAGCGAAATTACTCAACAGACAACACTGATCTACTTCACATGACTGTATTTTCAGTTATTCCCTCTGCAAATATATTCATTTCAGTTGTATTTTCCATTTATATATTACATTTTTTTTTTTTTGTTTTTCAGTCATGCTTTACAAATCCCGTTGCGCTAACTCACACAAATAGGTGATCAGAATGCCAGGCAACGACTGCATATCAGTTTGGCTGCAAAAATGCTCTTTTAAAATTTGTTAAACATCAAAATGTTACTATAACTGAAAGAGCACAGATTGCTACAGTCCAGGCCAGCTGCCGCTCATTCTCAGAGATCATTACGCATGGAGAATTACAATAAAGGACAGTATTATCCTACAAAACAATAACTATTTCCAGTCATCAGGTGAAAGTGTAAAAACCGCTGGGCTGTTTTTAATACAGGTAGCGACGTACCATAGTAGCATTTAAGATAAAGGGTGCTAAAGGTTAATTAGCGAGTCTGAGGCTAATAAGTCTCGTTTCAAATGGCAAATGGAAACTCTGTCATCTGTGAAGTTTGCAGGGAGGAATTACTGCATGGAGGGCAAATGAAAGTTGGTCCGTGAATGGGAGACAGAGGCACAGCTGGGAACGACCGATTTGGGAGAAAGCACATCTAAGCGGAAATTCTAGGATTTTTTTTAAGGTAGGCGACATAGCAACGGCCATCCTTATCATTAGCCAATGATGTGTTTTGAATCTGTGAATGACAGGAGAGGAGGCATTTTGGGGGCCAATCAGCTTTCAGCCTCACGTGGCCCCACCCCTAACCACATCCTGCTTCATTATCCAATCAGTGCTACAAACCCATTAAAAATATGCCCAAGATGGAAAAAATATCTGCCAATATGCCCCGTTAAACATGGCAGCGGTGTAATGCGACGTGTTAAAGCAAACGTTCACTATCAGATGTGCCTCATTTGACCAGCAGGCGGACATGACACGTAGGAGGGAGTGTTTGACGAATGAATCGACAGGCTGAGTTCTGGGTTAGCAAATTCACTGGAGGTTCATCCGAACACGAAGGGAAGTCTCTATCAGAAGTAAACAAAATGAAGAACAACCATGCAAACGAACAGGCAAAACAAAATGTGTAGAGGAAATTCACAAAATACCAAAGTAGACAGATTACCACTGTGAGAGACATAAAAAAAGCATAAATGCTTCCACACAAAACGTAACAAATGCCCACACAAAGAAAACACTTGTTGCCATGGAAACCATGGGAGTTAAGCCAAATCTTACTTTTGTCCAATTTGTGTTTTCTTTTTGTTTGCTGTTTATGTGTGATTCTGGGTACAAATTGACCAGACACTTTTCCTGCTTATAAATGGCATCCTGTTCCCCTCGGGTAAAAGCTGTGAAACTAAGTTGCACATTCCATGGCAGATTAAATGATGAACAGAACAGGTGACACAACAGGAACTGAAACTGGTGTTGCTCATAACTGAATCGTTAGCTTTTTTTTTTTTTGCTATCATGGAAATGGCTAATCTCTTACCACCTGCAGTATTTGCCAGCATGTAATGAGAGAGAGGTAATGTTTCAAGAAGAAGCACGATCTGATTACAGCCAACCCACCCTGGGCACACGTATCAAAACAGTGACGCACGCCTGCATGCACACACACACACGCACACACACACACACACACACACACACACACACACACACACACACACACACACACACACACA
>JAODJU010000048.1:6353740-6371309 GCA_026776725.1 Gnathonemus echidnorhynchus
GCCTTACCACAGCCCCGCCTTACAGCAGCTCCGCCTTACCACAGCCCCGCCTTACCACAGCCCCGCCTTACAGCAGCCCCGCCTTACAGCACCTTCCTAATCCCCACATCCAGAGCCGATTTGGTGCATAGTGCTCATGACAAGGGAAATCCCCACAGAGCACGTGCAAGGCCCCCCAGGGGGTGTGTGTGAGCAGGAAAGCAGGCCTGGGCCTGATGGGGGGGGCTTCCTTCATATTGTAGCAGCTCCTGCTTCTGTTACAGGTGGAGCCAGAAAGCGGCATCCTGTAAAGGACAAGTGGAGGGTGGGGGCATGCGGGGGGGGCAGGAAGGGGTCAGCATGTCTGAAGCTGCATTCATGAGCACGTCTGAGAGCACAGGAATGGGCACATGGAACATGGAACTTCTTCTGTTGGACCTTTGAGTTGACGGAACAACTGCAGGGAGACTCAGCTGTGTGATGGGTTACACTGCGGCTCTGGGGAGGGACAGCACCTGGCTTTGCCTTATAAGGTTATGTGGCTATTTATAGCGCAGGAGGGGATTGGCTGCCCGGCAGTGGGAGGGGCCAAGGAGACTGGCTGTTAACTTTGATCTAGATACATGTCAGATTAAATGGCTTTAATGTTTAATTTCCAGTGATTTCCACAGACCGTGGGGAGGGGTGGGGGTGCAGACAAGGGGAGCAGGAGATAGAGGAGGCTGGAAAACAAAATGAATAAGGAGAGAGGAATGAAGGGAGGAGGGACAAGAACAAGGGGCTACAGGCAGAATGTTTAACTCTCACTCCTGCCAGAGGTGGGGCCAAAAGCTCCACAGGGAGGCACGTGTCTGGAAAGTATTACCCATATCCCCTTGGGTCAGCGTCCTGCCAGCTCTACTCTGGGGGGGGAGTGGGCCATAAGCTGGGCCTCCAGGCTCACGCTTCTTCTCAGTGTTCGTCAGCGATGGAATTTAACACCGTGCTTCAGGTGTGAAGGCGGCCATCGCTGCCGCACTACCTGCCTGGTCCAATAGAGGGCGCCAGGTTATCCTCACTAAGGCTCTTTCCTGCACCTCAATGTCCACCAGCCCCTACCCCTTGTGAAGACAGTACCCTGATGCCACCCTGCCCCCCAGCGTGAGGCGAACATACATACCCTGGTCGATGCAGTTGCCAGGGTGACCGCATCCGGCTGTGTTTATACTGACTCTGTCTCAGTTTACTTTAGGACTTTACTTCTGTTTCTTGCTTTATGTCACAGTACCACCATCGCCCTGTTAGACCGGCCTGTGGCTCCCTGAGCGTCGCTGCTCACACATTGTCTTGTTTTCACCATTTTCAGTGAGGCTGCTTGTTTTGAGTTCTGGGTCATGAGTGAATCTTTCCAGAACTTGGGCACGCCCACATTCCTGGTGCTCCTTCCCCAGCCAGACCTCTCGAACTTAGTCATTTTTCTTCCTTTCTCTCCCCCCCGTGTGACACGTGGAGGTGGGGGCTGGGGTGGCTACGGCCCTGGGAGTCGGAGTTTATGTTTTACTTGTGACTGAGAGGGTGGTTCGGGGAGGGGCCGCAGAGGCGTGATACAGGGAGCGGCCCCCGGTTCGGGGCTGCGGAGCGCGGGGCGCGTCTGTGCGAGAGCCTCAGACCAAGGAGCAGCAGGGACACGCAGTCTCCAGAACAGAGGCAGGGATGGCGATCGGACCGTTTGGAACCGTAAAAACACAGTCTGCACAGAGCGGGACTCGCAGACCCGGGGCAGGCAGGGCGCACGGCTGGGGCAGGCAGGATGACAGCAGGATGAGGTACCGGGCCATGGTAAGGGCGTGTGTGTATTGTGGGGGAGGGGGTTTATGCAGGGCCTCTGTGCAGGTTTTTGTTGGATGAAGGGGGGCTTGATTATAAACACAGGCTTATAGAACATTCCTCCTGGTGTCTCGGTGCTGTAAGTGTATTCTGTCTGTAGCTGGACAGAGTGAAAAGGCTGTGTGCATGTGTGTGTTAGAGCATCAACAGAAGAATCACTGGCCTGGCTGTAAACACTTCAGGCATTCCACATGTGACCTGCCTCTGTCAGGATTGTAATGCACTGTCCCGGGTCATGTGACCTGCCTCTGTCAGGATTGGAATGCACTGTCCCGAATCATGTGACTGGCCTCTGTTAGGATTGGAATGCACTGTCCCGGATCATGACTGGCCTGTTCGGATTGGAGTGCACTGTCCCAGGTTTTTTGACTGGCCTCTGATAGGATTTCTATGCACTGTCTTGGGTCATGTGACTGGCCTCTGTTAGGATTGGAATGCACTGTCATGAGTCATGTGACTGTCCTCCGTCAGGATTGGAACACATTGTCCCGGCTCATGTGACTGGCCTCTGTCAGGATTAGAATACACTGTCCCGTGTCATGTGACTGGCCTCTGTCAGGACTGGAATGCATTGTCCCGGGTTATGTGACTGTCCTCTCTCAGGATCACGTCCAGTGTTCCTTCGCATTGCACTGTGCAGTGTCATTCCTCCCCGTCATACCACACTGTTAGCATGTGTTTGTGCAGCACTGAGCAGCTTGTCTAGCTGAGAGTGTGCAGAGAGCAGCGACTCCTTACAAGGGCACGTCTACAATCCAGAAGATGGGCGCGGCTGGGACTGCGTTCTGCTGCGAGCTCCCATGCGACCGTGTGCGAGGCGACACTGGGTCAGGACCCCCAAGTGGGCTTCCCCCCGCCTGCCACATTGGCCTGGATCCACTGTTATGCTGCTGTTGTTGGAGGATCTAGGACATTCCAGCCCCATGGAAGTGATGCTGAGATAACAGCCTTAATGAGTTTACCAAGCCGTTAACGAGCCCCCCGGGAATGGTGCTGTTCTCAGGGACCTGAGATCTACCAGCTTTCAGGGACTGGGCCAGTACTGCCCCCTGCTGGCTGGAGGGGAAGCAGCTGTGGGTGGGGAGCAGGAAGAGGAGCAGACCAGGAACTGGAAGCAGGGAGGCACAGGATCACCATGTTATGGTTTCTAACCTGATCTTCAAGGATTTAGTCAGTATGTGTCCATCTGCCTGTCAACCTATAAACTGGTCATGGCTGTTGACCTACCTAAATCTTTTTCTCAACCAAAGCCTTGTTCAGGTGTTTTCTGCTGTTTTGAGCTCTACTCCCGATATGCACGAACATGGAGAACAACCTATTGAGCAACCTCTGTTTATTTCTTGTTGCTTGGTGACCCTTGTTTACTCGTTGTTACCCACCCCTCCAGCAGGCAGCTGGCGAGGGGATCCGTGTCATCATGGAGACTGCCTTAACAGCCCGGGACCGGGTTGGGGTTCAGGACTTTGTCCTGCTGGAAAACTACACCAGCGAGGCGGCCTTCATCGAGAATCTGCGCAAGAGGTTTAAGGAGAACCTCATTTATGTAAGGAACACTCCAATAGGACCTCAACTACACAATGCAAAGGAAGAGAACCTCATGTACACTAGCAATTAAAAGTATTTGCACACCACAAGTTATTACCACTTTTCCACACCCAAAGAGAACCTCATCTACATAACACACACAAAGAGGACCTCATTTATATAATGCACACTCAAAGAGAACCTTATCTACATATCACACACAAAGAGAACCTCATTTATGTAAGGCACACACAAAGAGAACCTCATCTACATAACACACACAAAGAGGACCTCATTTATATAATGCACACACAAAGAGAACCTCATGTACATAACACACACAAAGAGAACTTTACCTGACATATACAGACAAAAACACAGAGCTTTGTCTGCTTACCAGCAAGCGCAGCCACACAGCCAGCCCCACACATCTCACTGGCAGGTTCTGCTTAGCACGGAAGGATGTGTGTGACCCTAACCACACTAGCTGTCCCCTCACAGACGTACATCGGTTCCGTCCTTGTGTCCGTGAACCCCTACAAGGAGCTGGAGATCTACAGCAAACCGCACATGGACCGTTACCACGGCGTCAGCTTCTACGAGGTGTCGCCCCACATGTGAGTGTGTCAGCGTTACGTGCGCCCTCCTCTGGTGGCAGTCGCTAAGTGACGTTCGCCTTCCATTCAGATCTTCTTATGTTCTGATGCTCCAGAGCAGGAGTACTGGGATTATGCCATGGTGGTGCCTCACATTTTCCCTGACTCACCACTTCCTGTTGCTGTGAGACTAGATGTTTCACCTGCTGCTAATGGAACCCTGATTTCTGCAAGGGCCAGGAATGGACTGAGGCCAGGGGGATTTGGGGCTTTGCTCAGTGAGACATTCCAATCCTATCCTGTCAGGTGGAATATTCTGCACCTGTGATGTCATTTCTCCAATCACCAGTCTCCCTTGAACCCAAACAGACACTTTGAAATAACACACCCCTTACAGTGCAGGGCACATTTTCTCCAGTAGTTGTAGTTAGAGGTTTGTGATGACCTCCTGTCCTTCATTCTGCTTCTAAATACCTCTACACTGCTTCATAGTTTCCATCTGCCCCCTTGACATGTGCCTGATTTAGGATAAACGCTCTACTTCCTGTGGGTCACTCCTCTATGAGGAAACCAAAGCCAAACAAACATGCCCTGTGCTGACGTTGTGGTGTTTCCAGGTCAACAGCCCAGTCTGAGCTTCTGAATAATTACAATCACAGCTGTTTGAACATTCACAGTCATTACAGGTTTTCATTTTTTTTGGAGCAGTACAGCATTAAACCATTGTTCCCACTACAGTGGGACAGCAGTAAGCCCTTGTTCCCCCTCCAGTGGGACAGCACTAAACCCTTGTTCCCACACCCTCTGGGACAGCACTAAACCCTTGTTCCCACACCCAGAGGGACAGCACTAAGTCCTTGTTCCCACTCCAGTGGGACAGCACTAAACCCTTCATCCCACACCCTCTGGGACAGCACTAAACCCTTGTTCCCACACCCAGAGGGACAGCACTAAACCCTTGTTCCCACACCCAGTGGGACAGCACTAAACCCTTGTTCCCACACCCTCTGGGACAGCACTAAACCCTTGTTCCCCCTCCAGTGGGACAGCACTAAGTCCTTGTTCCCACTCCAGTGGGACAGCACTAAACCCTTATTCCCACACCCTCTGGGACAGCACTAAACCCTTGTTCCCACACCCAGCGGGACAGCACTAAGCCCTTGTTCCCACTCCAGTGGGACAGCACTAAACCCTTATTCCCACACCCTCTGGGACAACACTAAACCCTTGTTCCCACACCCAGCGGGACAGCACTAAGTCCATGTTCCCACTCCAGTGGGACAGCACTAAACCCTTGTTCCCACACCCAGTGGGACAGCACTAAGCCCTTGTTCCCACTCTCTTTGGGACAGCAACAAACCCTTGCCCTTGACTCTTACTAGGACAGTACTAAACCCTTGTCCTCTCACTGAGCAAGACAGATCTAAGCCCTTGCCCCTGTCTTTGCAGCTATGCCATCTCTGACAATGTGTATCGCTCGATGCGGACAGAGGGCCGGGACCAGTGCATCCTAATCTCGGGGGAGAGCGGTGCTGGAAAGACTGAAGCTTCCAAGAAGATACTGCAGTACTACGCCATGACCTGCCCTGCCAGTGAGCAGGTGCAGAAAGTCAAGGACCGTTTGCTGCAGTCCAACCCTGTGCTGGAGGTAACCGTGAGGCTCCGTTATCACTGATATCACCTCACAGTCACAGTGCCGGAGGTGACCGTGAGGCGTGGTTGACTATTTCGTGAGCATATCTCCCTGCCTCCTCATCTCCCTTCAGGCTTTCGGGAATGCCAAGACCCTGCGCAACGATAACTCCAGCCGCTTTGGAAAGTATATGGACATTCAGTTTGATTTCAAAGGGGCGCCGGTTGGTGGTCACATCCTGAGCTTCCTGCTGGAGAACTCTCGTGTCGTGCACCAGAGCCACGGCGAGAGAAACTTCCACATCTTCTACCAGATGATCGAAGGTGGAGAGGAGGAGCTGCTACAAAGACGAGGATTGGAGAGGAACCCACAGCAGTACCAGTACCTGGTGAAGGTGATTGTGAGCCTGGGCACTCTCTGTATGTGTGGACCTACTGGTTCACTGACCATAGGAGGATAGACTATGGGAAAAATGTGAACCCCCCCCCCCCCTCTTAGCACCACAGAAGAGTCCTGTAAGAAAATTTCATTGGTGATTTGGGGATAACACCAGTCATCTTTCTGTTTCCCAGGGGAAATGCCCAAGGGTCAGCTCTATCAACGACCGCAACGACTGGAAGGCAGTGAGGAAGGCCCTGTCTGTCATTGGCATCAGTGATGAGGAGGTGGAGGTAAGGTCAGCTTCTTTTTCCATATGGTTGTTCCACACTTTCTTCCAAACAAAAAATTACTCTCATGTTGGGATGGATCTTCATGGACCTTCAAGATAAGACCTTCATGGGGAGGCTGTCGGCTCAGTGTTTTCAGGTTCCTTTGGCTAATTGCTTCACTACAGCCCCTTAATGAGCTCTGGGGTTTTGCTGTAAGGCTGCTAATGAACCCCAACATATTTGGCACTTTCCTGCTGGTAGTGGATAGGCGTTAGATTGCTACCTTAAGTGACTGCTGCAGCACTGCCCCCTTGAGACGTGCAGATAGCCTGCAAATTGGCGCTTTTCCATTGGCATACAGTAACTGAGCCATACTCAAGCCATAATGAAAAAAGAGAGACTAGTTACAGCACAGTTACAGCTTGCTTCTGTTTTCCACTGCAGAAGGGTCGGGTTGATAAAGGTGTTGCTGGGTTTGGAGAGCAACAGTGACGCAAAACAGAGACACTTATTTACTGTTCACACAGTGTCCATCATGATTTACTATGTGTTAGTCTCCTAATTTTCTTGCACATCTGTGAGAATTAGCATTTGCTTGCGTAAATTTGCATTATAAATCCATTCTGTTTAGCTGTTCTGTAGTACTTTTCTAAGTAGGAGGTGGGAAATTTTTAAGTTCAGTTTTCGGGATTGCATCCTGATGTGCGAAATTATTAATGATGAATAATATGCAGAATGTACACTTTTACTTTCAGATAATCCATGTGCAGGACACTGTTATCTCGCTATATATTGACCAACCAGATGGTGGTGACACAACCACCTTGGTCTGGTCACGCTTTCAGTCCTGCTAATAAGCAGTGCCATGTCAGTGCGATAACAGCTTGGGTATGGCTGGGGTACTTTACAGTGAGAAACCCCCAGTGTGCAGTACGTCTCGGTTCTTGGTGGCAGTGCAAAAGCGCCTAAAAATGCTGCCTTTTGTTATATGGCTTTGTTTATGACCATATAAACTCTTTCTCATATCTCTCTCTCTCTCTCTCTCTCTCTCACTCCGCCTTGCTCTGCAGGAGCTGCTAAACATTATTGCCAGTGTCCTCCACCTGGGGAATGTTCAGTTTGGGATGGAGGACAGTGGTGGGGTCTACATCACCACAGAGACCCAGATCATTTCACAGGTATAGGTCGTCAAGGCTGCCGGTCACCAGCCTGCGCCACCTGCTGTCCACACTCTGCCTCTGACGCTCCTGCGTGCTGTGTTGTTACTCCTTCCAGCTGCTGGGTGTGGAAGGGACCCTCTTGAATGAAGCCCTCACCTACAGGAAGATCATCACCAAGGGGGAGGAGGTATGTCTCTCCCACTCCTCCTTTCCGTATTAGTCCATTGTTCTACATTGTTTTTATTTCTTTGTTTAGACAGTACAACTGTGAGCACTGGAGAAAAGTGGTGTTTATGGAGGAGAGACACGCTCACAGGTCTCCTCATGATGGACCTCCTCTCTCTGCTGTTCCTTAAGATGGCCGCTCGTGTGTGCATTTGCTCTATAGCTCATGAGCCCCCTGAACCTGGAGCAGGCGGCCTCAGCGCGGGACGCCCTGTCCAAAGCGGTCTACGGACGCGCCTTCACCTGGCTGATCAACAAGATCAACATGTCTCTGGCCTTCAGGGTATGCAGAGTGACTGTTTGCACTCTAATGAACATTTTCACCTCTATCACAGCTCTGTTGCATTTGGGTGAATGGGGTTGATTCAGTCCATTGGGGTACTAGAGAGCCTGCCTGTCATTGGCTCTGCTGTGCCTTTCTGTTGCTTCTTGTGGGCTCTGGTTGGCTGACGCTGTTGTCCCGCAGGATCCGGTCTATCCCACCGGCAGGTGTGCTGCTACCATCGGACTGCTAGACATCTACGGCTTCGAGGTCTTCCAGCACAACAGGTGACAAACTGCCCCCTGACTGACTCCCTCCCACCTCTATCACACCATTTCCTTCTTTGACCCTGTCTGCTATGGTCCAGGTATCATTCATGACATAAAATTATCACTTGCATATATCACTTTTATAGGTGATTTTTAACTTTTCATTTCATCACTGCCTTGTACAGTGCGCCATCTAGTGGTTGGAGTTTAGCTGTTTTCAACACAATGCTAAGCATTTGTGTTCATTTATGAGTCATCCACCCGTCATCCATCCATCCACCCGTCATCCATCCATCCATCCATCCATCCATCCACCCATCATCCATCCGTCCATCGATCTTCCAAATGTTTGTTCAGTACTGGGTCACTGATTTTTTGGACACCTTTGAAAAAACTTAAAAATACTTAAAAATAAAAACCAGGTGGCCCATTCTCCTCAGCACTATTCTCAGCAGGGGTGTGTGTGCGCAGGCACGTGACTCACACTGAGCTCCCCCCCCGCAGCTTCGAGCAGTTCTGCATCAACTATTGCAACGAGAAGCTGCAGCAGCTGGTCATCGAGCTGACGCTGAAGCAGGAGCAGGAGGACTACGCAGCCGAGGGCGTCGCGGTGAGATGGCACGCCTGGAATTGTCGCTGCGTTCATAAGACGCTGTAGCGGCTCTGATTGGGGCGGCCGTCTGCGGCGTCATTAACGGCCTTCTCGCTCGGCTCCCATTGGCCGAATGCAGTCATTGGTGGACGTTGTAAGATGGTTGAGCCCCCTGCAGCCTTGCCAGCTACATTCTGTATCCGTTTCCCGCCAGTGAATGTCAGATCCTTAAAGGCAAATGACACAATAATGACCTCAGCCAGCTAACGGAAAATGGAAGGAGAGTCGTTTAACAAATTGCTGCTTGTGATGCTACAGGAAGTGAAGGGATGCGATGGTGACACTGCTGGCAGGGTGCATTATGGGTAGAACTTCAGTCTGGCTCAGGGACCGTAGGCTGAGACACAGACACCCTGTGTGAGGAATGTCTCACTGAGCCGGGCGGCTCCGCCCACCTCCTCTCCCCCAGAGGTGTGAGATGGTGTACTTTCCGCTCTGGTGACACCATGATGCTGCAGATTCAGCAAGTGGCTGACCCCCCCCGCTATGGCCCTGGGGGCTGCTGTGTCCCGGGGTGCCGGCCTCTCAAAGGGTGCTTTATGCAGCGAGGCCCCCTGACTGGCGGCCCCACGCTCCCGCCGTCGGCGTGGCAACGGAAAGCCGCGCCGTTCGGAATAGCAGGCAGGGCAGCGGAGAGAGCGGCGTTTGTCCGGCGGCCCTGGACTGCAGTGGGCGTGGCATTTCCCGAATAGCTGAGATTTTTGGGAGCTGGAAAGGGGGAATTACCCTCGAGTGACCCCCCCCCCCCCCTTGTGACTCCCAGTGGGAGCCTGTGCAGTATTTCAACAACAAGAGCATCTGCGACCTGCTGGAGGAGAAGTTCAAAGGCATCATTTCAGTCCTGGTGGGTGGAGGAGGCCGTGGGGGGGTGGGCACTCTCTTCTCACTGTGTCATTCCTCTGCCCCTACACCCTGCGCTCCATACATACTGTTCCTCAATTCCCACCCCAGGATGAGGAGTGTCTGAGGCCTGGGGATCCCAGTGACATCACCTTCCTGGAGAAGCTGGAGGTCACCGTCGGGGATCACCCCCACTTTGTCACGTGAGCCCCCCCAACCCTAACTCTAACCCTAATCTCCCCCCACCCCCCGTCATTCCAGCTCCCATCCTCACTCGACACTCATAGGCCTGGAATTTCGAGCCTGATTCATGCCAGGGCATAACATTTCAATTTTATAAGTTTTAATCCATGGCCATTTATGTATATTTTCTTTACCTCACATGGATGACGTGAAATAACTCGCTAAGTTGTATTTTCCTGCATCAGACACAAGCTGGCCGATGGAAAGACCCGGAAAGCAATCGGCAGGGAGGAGTTCAGGCTGCTTCACTATGCCGGAGAGGTCAACTACAATGTCAACGGTGAGGGCAGGGTGTTACCGCAGGGCAGTACTGTCAGGAAGTAATAGGAGTCTGATGAATGACTGACTGGCTACCGCTTTAATTTTGTCTCATTCTGTTGTTGTTTGTAGGGTTTCTGGACAAGAACAATGACCTCCTCTACCGGAACCTCAAAGAGGTAGTTTTACCTGCTGTAGTCAGACGGCACCATGCTTCATTCTAGCTCTCCACTGATGTCGCCATTTCTCCCCACCCCCCCCATCACCACCTGCAGATGATGTGTCGCTCGGAGAACAGGATCCTCACACAATGCTTCGAGCGGGATGAGCTGACTGATCAGAAGCGCCCTGAGACGGTAAGTCGTGTTTCACACTTACACACGGACACAAATACACACTAAGGACATAAGTGCTGTAAGCAACTCACGAGAGATACAACTGTAGAGATGTAGCTACAGAATCTTAAGCATGTAAACACAGAAGCTTCATGAACATTTGAACATTGTTACTCATACCAGGCACAGAAACACTCACTGTGTATGGCCATAAACATGCAGACCCCATAGCTATGCAGAGATCCTCCCACAAATGTCAAGTGCTGTGAGTTCCTTTCATTTCGCCCCCTACCCACACATCTTGGAATGCCCATTCTAAGCCCCGCCCACCACACCTACCGGCCGAGCATCTCATTGGCCGATCTTAAACATTTCGCCTTATTGGTGGAAAAACTTGCATGCTTTCGTCAGTTGGGTTCATCACGTCGGTCATTCCTCTTCTCCACTGACACTTGGGACTCTCCGCTCTCTCGCCCCCTGGTCCTGTTCTCTGACGCATCCCTTTCCTCTGGATTTTCCTCACTTTCTGTCTCTCCCCATTCCGGTGTCTGGGAATCCAGACGGCCACTCAGTTCAAGAACAGCCTGGCCAAGCTGATGGAGATCCTGATGTCCAAGGAGCCGTCGTACGTGCGCTGCATCAAGCCCAATGATGCCAAGCAGCCAGGTAGTGTGTGTGTGTTTATGTGTGTGTCTGTGTGAGCATGTGTGTGAGTGTGTGTGAGCCTTTTGTAATTATTACATTGTGGGACCAGATTTCCCCGCAATGTGATAAAAACCTGTATCTTTTTACCTGGTGGGGACATTTTTTCGGTAACCACAAGGATATCCTCAATTTTATAATAATCTGTGACTGCAATCGAAAAAACTAAAAATGCCAAAAGTGTTGTATTTTGTTTGGTTACTTATGGTTAAGGTTAGGGCTGGGTAGGGGTTAAACCTGGCATAATTGGGATTAAGGTTATGCCCATAGAAATTAATAGGGAGTCCCCTTAAACATATGAATAAGCAGACTGTGTGTGGTGTGTGTGTGTGTCTCAGCATCATTCTTTGTGCTGGTCTGTACTGCATCATTCGCTGATGTTTCTCTATGTTCATGAGGTTTATACTGCATATGCACATTTTATGCAGCTCTGAGTCTTTCCTCCTTGCTGTTCATCCATTCTGTGTGCCATTAGTACTGGGAATTGGCGTGTGGGTTTGGTCGCTGTGCGTGTGATCAGAAGGTTGCTGGTTTGAATCCCTGGGCCGGGATGCTTTAGGGACTGGTTAATAATGCTCTCTTTCAATTATTTGTCATTTTGAATAAAAGTATCTGCTAAATACAAAACACAGCCAGTCTACGATACAGTCAGTCCCAGCAGGTAGGAGATGAGCCCGTGTCGGCTGTTCCAGCCTTTGGGAGGGGTTCTGCTGTAGTGCTTCACCTAACCCACTCCGGCTGTGATACTGTGCTCTGGTATAGATAAAAGTAACTAGACATATGCAGCCGGTGGTGAGGTGGGGCAGTGGTTAGCGCTGCTGCCCCTTAGCGAGAAGATCCTGGGTTCAATCCCGGGTCCTTTCTGTGTGGAGTACACATGCTCTCCTCATGGGTGTCCACTGGGGGCTCCGGTTTCCTCCCACGGTGCAAAAATGTGCAGGGCAGGTTGATCGGTGTGTCTAAATTGGCCCTGTAACTGTGTGTGTGCCCTGCGGTGTGTTGGTTCCTGCCTGTGCCCCTTGTTTCCGGGATAGGCTCTGTGACCCCAGTTGAGATTACGCGGTGATGGATTGATGGCTGTATGCAGCAAGTTCTGCTGGCACTTACGCTGTAGTTGTGTTTGACTTGTTTTTTGTGTTAGGAGAACCCAGATTCAGGATTCAGCATCACAGTATAGTGCTGGCCATTCAAGGCGGTGACATGCTCCGCCTTCATGGCTTTTAAGGGGGTGACATGCTCCGCCTTCATGCCTTTTAAGGGGGTGACATGCTCAGCCTTTGCACCCTTTAAGGCAGGGGTGGGGAACCCGTTCCATGGAGGGCCAGTGTGGGTGCAGGTTTTTGGGATGACCTCTCAATCAGCCAATATTAAAGCAGTGGTTCTCAACTACAGCCCTGGGGACCTTCTGTTATTGGCTGATTGAGAGGCCATCCCAAAAACCCGCACCCACACCGGCCCTCCATGGATTAGGTTCCCCACCCCTGCTTTAAGGGATGACATGCCCCGCCTCCATGCCCTTCAAGGGATGACATGCCCCGCCTCTATGCCCTTCTAGGGATGACATGCCCCACCTCCATGCCCTTCTAGGGAGTGACTGCCCCACCTTTATGCCTCTCCATCCCCCTCAGGTCGCTTCGATGAGGTGTTAATCCGCCACCAGGTAAAGTACCTGGGCCTGATGCAGAGCCTGAGGATACGGCGCGCTGGGTTCGCTTACCGCCGTCGCTATGAGGTCTTCCTGCAGAGGTTAGTCGACATCACAAACAGGATGCTGTTGAGTGCTGTTTATTGGGTATTGGGTGTTGGGTGCTGGATGTTGAGTGCTGCTTCTTGGGTGCTGGTTATTGAGTGTTGTTTGTTGAGTGTCAGGTGCTGTTGAGTGTTGGGTTTTCATTATTGCATGTTATGTGGGCTGTGCTAATTGTGGTAATGGAATTCTGAAGCATGACTGCATCTCCTACAGGTGTCTTGCAGTGAGGTCACCGGCACCCTGTCACACACACTAAGGCCTGTGCTTGTGTCCCCTGTCACCATGCAGATACAAATCGCTGTGTCCTGAGACTTGGCCTAACTGGCAAGGGCAGCTGGCAGAGGGCGTCGCCACCCTGGTCAGACACCTAGGGTACCAGCCTGAGGAGTACAAACTGGGCAGGTAGTGTGTGTGTGTGTGTGTGGGGAGCATATGGGGAGGGGTGCAGGGAGGAGGGTAATAGAGGGAGCAATGGACAGGAGGAGACCAGGCAAAGGGACAGATGCGGAAAGAAACAGGGCCCTTTAACAGCCATTTATGTTGCTTTATTTACCAATGCTTTTGGCCAAAGCAAAATCCAGCCAGGCTGTTAAAGCATCTCAAGCATGCTGCTGTTATGGAGCCAACTAGGCATAAGAGCATCTGGGCTGAGCTTCCAATGAACAATCAGTGGCACTTAAAGCATCAGCCACACAGAACAATACACAAGATGGCAAAAACAGAAGAGCAATTCAAATCACGATGGCCCAAGACACCACAAGCAGAGGGTTCCTATGAAGCAAGTATAGACCATAACCAAGGAGTGGCAGATGAAGAGGGGCTCAGTTGGGTGGTTGGTTGGGTGAGCTAGGTGAGGTGTTCCTGGATGGTGGGTCTTGAGATGTTTTTTGAAGGTCCAGATGGACTCTGATGACTGGATGTGTATGGGTAGCTCATTCCACCGTTGAGGAACCACACATGAGAGGTGCCTGAAGTTATGGTCATTTTCACATGCTGGAGGGATCTCTAGGTGATGCTGAATTGCTGGTTGAACTTTCAGGATCATCACCATAAGTCTCTTTTCTGTCCATGTCCAACAGTTTCCTGCTGGTTGGATTGTTATCTGACACTCTTCATTAATTAATTTGTGCATCCCAAACACATGTCCCCGTTTACCTTAGCCTTTGTGACGCTAGCAGTCGTTAGCCTCCCATATCCTCGTTTACATTAGCCTGTGTATCGTTAGCTCTCATTAGCCTCCCATGTCCCCGATTTCCTTAGCCTCTGTGATGTTAGCACTCATTAGCCTCTTACTTTAGCCGGTGTGGCATTATAGTCCACATTTTTGCTCCCGGGGAGCTGGGAAGGAGCAAAAATATGTACTGTCTGGGATCCCTGAGGACTGGGTTAGGAATCACTGCATTAGCCTCTTTGACCCCCTCCAGTGGTGCAGTGATTCTTTAGACATGTCCCTCCCTCTGATGTGTGAAATCCTGTCTCCTCAGGTCAAAGATATTCGTTCGTTTACCAAAGACTCTGTTTGCCACCGAGGATGCCCTGGAAGTAAGAAAGCAAAGCATAGGTGAGAGATGTGTGGATGAAAAAGATGGTGTGAGCGATATAGATCAGTCTGTGGTGATTATGATGTTTGAAAGGCTGGAAGATAGGGGAGCGGAAGCATGGACTCCTAGGTGATGTGATGCCTGGGTTTAGTGAGCTCAGAGATAAGGGGCAAACCAGTTTGATGCCACTGCTGCTCCTCTGATGCTCCTCCACCTTCTTGATGTTCCACCTCAGCCACAATCCTACAGACCAGCTGGAGGGGCTACAGCAAGAGGTCCAAATATCAGAAGCTGAGGAACGCAGGTGAGACCCTGTATCTCTGTCCCACTGTTGAGCATCTTACTGACCCAAAGCTTTACTACTAAGGTTAAAATACCAGTAAAAAGTAAAGTACAGTAAATGCATAAACCAGTAACTTAGCTGTTTATTATCATTATAGAGTATCATGTACTGTAGATAATTGTATGTGCTATTCATTTGTACGACTGCCCAGCATCACCAGAGACAGGAATTTTCCAGCTCCATTATAATCTAATGACACCACCATTGTACACGTGGTCCATCGCTGACCGAAGCCTCATTATGTGACACATGGCTGTATGTATAAATATGGTGTGTGTTCAGCGGTCGATTGCTGCAGTCTGTGTATTCAGAGGTTACAGTGTGACATTGTTTGTCTTGATTTTATCTGGCGAATGTCTTCACTAGGATAGTAATGTTTGACAGATGGATCTTGGAGCTACAATGATATATTATTAGAAAGTAAACTGTGTTTCTGAGTTTTGGTGGTTTGGGGTCAGACACTAAAAATGACAATAAAAGAGGAGGGGATTCTCTCTCCACCAGTGATCACCATCCAGTCTTGGTGGAGGGGAGTTGTGGACCGGCGGAAGGCCCGGGTTCGAAAGCAGGCTGCTGACACCATCCGCAGGTACAACCCACCCCCCGACAGTGTGTACTCCTCCATGAAGGAGGTACGCTCCGGGCTGTACCTGCATCTCTTCTGGAAGCATTGAGTTGTAGTAATGTTACATTCGAAACTGAGGCTTTGAAACATGTATTGAGTACGAAGGGGCGTGTCCACTGAAGTCTCACTTTGAGGCCTGTAACATTCTCAGAAAATCATATGATTGATGACAAACGGAGCCTTGCTTCCCAAAGGGATGTGCTGTTGATTCGATATTGATTTATTGAAAATGCCTTTAGTAATAGCACATTCATTCTGTTTTTGCATATTTCTCCAAGACACTAGATGTCTCTGTGAAGCAATGGTTCAAACCCTTTGAAGGATCACAACTGTTTCCGAATGCAGTGTTTCAATTGTCTCCCTCTCTCAGAAGACCCGTTTTGCTATCACTATATCCACCAGTAGGTGTCACTAGTGCACACCAAGTTACATGAGGCTGCAAATAATGAACATCTGCATGGAAAGTCTCAGTGCTTCATAAAGCCTCCTTTCACCTTCACTAATCAGATCCTTAAATATACTGGGGAAGAGATGATCAACAAGAAACGGGTGTAAGCACTTGACTAATCAAACAGGCTGATTGGTGGTTGCAGTCAGGTAATTACTGAGAGTGGGAAAGCAGAGATAATCCCATCATTGGTACAGAGGACAGAGAGCTGGGACACCACTAGGGGGCAGAGTAGCCAGGAGAATCCCTGACAGTTTGCTCTCATTTAGGTTTATCAAGGGCTTCATCTTACGGGAACAGTCACGGTGCCCAGAGAACGAGTACTTCCTGGCCATCGTCCGCCACACCTTCCTCACGAACCTGAGGAAGAACCTGCCCAGAACTGTCCTGGACAAGAGCTGGCCCAGACCCCCGCTGGCTCTCACAGAGGTGCCCTCGCCACCAGAAACATGCACACACATGAACAGTGGGCGGCTGGCCGTGGACAGGGCTGACAGAGCTGTGTTTGGCTGGCTGTTTGGCAGGCATCCGAACATCTGCGCAAACTCTGCATGCAGAACATGGTGTGGAGCTACTGCCGGAGGATCCAGCCTGAATGGAGGAACCAGGTGCAGTGCTGTGCAGCCACATGCGCAGATCAGCCATCTGCACAGTCAGTCAGGGGAGCTGGGCAGCATTGTGTTAAATGCGATAAACATCATTGCTTTTTAATGACTGTCTATGAATTCTGCTTTTTTGGTTGTTGTACTTATGTTTCTCACTCTTTCACTGTTTTTTAGCGCTTTGCTTTAAATTCAATCTGTTCTTTCCTCCATTCTTCTGTTCCTCCATCTCTCCTCTCTTCCGTCAGATGGAGCAAAAGGTGGTGGCTAGTGAGATCTTCAAGGATAAGGACAGCTATGCACAGAGTGTTCCTAGGCTCTTTGTGAGCACCAGACTAAGTGAGAACTAAATATATCTCTGTCACACACACACACACGCACACACACACACACACACACACACACATAAACACAGTCACGTGTTCTTAATTAACCAATTGCTCATTGGCTCCGCCTCCTTAGTACTCCTGCTGTCTTATTGGTCACAGTTGCTCATTTGCCCCACCTCTTTTCCATTGCTGCCTCCTAAATGGCCATTTGTGGTGTTGTGCCCTCCTTCAGACAATGAAGATATCAACCCCAAGGTGTTGCAGGTACTGGGTGATGACACAGTGCAGGTGAGTCCTGTAGCTGTCCTTGCTGTGTATGTCGGTGATGTGAAGATGTTCCCACAACATTTTGTCGGTTTGTTTTTCTGTTGTTTTGGTATGGTGGTTGGTCTCGCTGTAGTGGATTAGCCGCTCTGCAGTGTCAGTGTGTCCATGCATTTTGTGAGCCTGTCAGCGTGTCTTATCCCCTGCTGTCCCCCGTGGCCTGCAGTATGGCGTGGCTGTGACCAAGTATGACCGGAGAGGCTACCGCCCACGCCAGCGTCAGCTCTTGCTTGGTCCCGCCTTCGCCGTCATTGTGGAGGAGGCTAAGCTGAAGCAGCGCATCGACTACGAGACGCTCATTGGTGAGGGGCGGGGCCACACTGATCCGGCCACAGTCAGACAGCAGAGCTCAGCAGTGAGGGGCGGGGCCACACTGATCCGACCACAGCCAGACAGCAGAGCTCAGCAGTGAG
>JAODJU010000048.1:6412838-6425138 GCA_026776725.1 Gnathonemus echidnorhynchus
GGGGGGGGGGGGGGGGGGGGGGGGGGGGCTCCATCGCTTTCGGTGACGGGCGCATGCTGCCGTGAACTCAGGGGGGTGGGAACTCAGACGAACGGTGAACCCAAAGTTATCGATATGTCTCTGAACGGCACTGAAAGAAGGACGCGTCCTGGAGTCCAGCTAAAGTTCCCACCCCCCACTGTAATGGAAACACACGGCTGCAATACTCCCTGCTTTGAAAGTGACTGCTGTCCCCGGCGGGCCGCGCACCCTCTGTGCAGGGGGCACGGGCGTGTGCAGGGGCCAAGTCACGGCAGATGCCCCCGTTACCGCGTTCACTGTTTACCCGCGCTCGGTGACGTGCAGGCTAACCTTCTCACCGCCTCCGCCGCTGCCACACTCGCCCTTGTCGTACCACCATTTGTTTTTCAATTTGTCCAACAGTCCTTGTTCGTTCAGTTTTAATACTGCGAGGTTAACAGCACTTCTTGAAACGATAAAACATATTTGTCAGAATGTGATCATAGGAGGATGGGGGGGGGGGGGGTGGCTTGCTCACCCCCACTCCGAATAAACCTCTCTCGCCTGGTCACCTCATTTCAATGACATCCAGTCATCATACTCCCCCCTCGCTCATTTACTTTTCACATTGACATCGTAACCATGATGCGGAGAATTTAGGAATACAAGCCTGCATGTGAGGGTAACTGTTCACTTGAAACATATTTCCAGCTCGGAGTCTTTATTTTAACTTCATTTGACTAGCAACAGTATAGGCCACATAGCAACTGTCTTTCAGAGAGAGGGTTTTTCGGAGTGAACGGCAAGCCTTCTCAAGATCATTTAGCAACAGAAATAACAGCATTCAGGCAGGAAAAAATCAAAATCAAAGGGTTATTGTGTAGAATAACAGTCACCATCTGAGTGTGACACATAATTTTGGGCTCTGGGGAAACCAGGGACGTAACAATGTTATTCCCCGTTTGGCCAGTAGTGGGAGCCATCACACAGCGAAGGATCTTCTCCTCCAGGAAAAAATAAGTTTTGGATGAGCAAAATTTGAGGCAAACCCAAAGACAGTAAACAGGTATCTTGCTTCTTTGTGATCATTATCAGGGAGTGTGCTTAAGGGATAGATGGTTTCGGAAATAACATTATTACAATAGCAATGCTGTTTGTGTTAAGAAAAAATAGAATGTGTTGTTGCTGAGTTAAACATTAAGATGTTTTAGCAAACTGAGAGTAATGACATATCTGTCCTTTGTCTAGTGAGCAACTTATATCAATGCTGTATCTTGGACCTCCTCCATTGTTGATGCTTATTGATGGATACTTCAGTGGGCCCTGGGCAGATGATATTAAATATGGTTCAGACCTCAACATCCAGTCCAGGAAATGTGTTAGAAGTTACCATAGTAGGCACCAGAACGTCAGTAATGCTTCACGAGATTGGCTAACCCTGATTCGCTGATATAGAAGCATTAATGCTGCTCAAGGGGATTGGCTAAACCTGATTTGCTGACATACAAGCTTTAATGACACTAATGGGGATTGAATAAATCTGATTCGCTGACACAGAAGCATAAATGACGCTCGACATGATTGGCTGAACCTACATGATGCTACATGCAAGCAGAAAAAGATCAGTTGAGGTCCACAGGGTCAGCCAAGCTTTACCTGGCTGGTTAGAGTACAGAGTCAGATGGTGCCGTTTCTTTTTCACACGGATTGACAGTGTGAAACCATTTGTAGAAGAGAAGCTGTCCTTACAAAATTAATAACACTTTTGATATAAAAAGTAAATTCAAAGTAAATGCATGATTACCTTCGTAATGTTCTGTAGAGAGTGGGAATGTGAAGACAAACACCAATATATTCACATTCACACACACACACACACACACACACATAAGCACTCAGACACATTGCGATACTCAGTCACACAAAAGCACTTACAGACACCAACACACTCACAAACACCACAACACTCACAGACACACACAAGCACTCATACACACCGAGACACTCACAGACACACACACGCACTCATACACACCGCAACACTCACAGACATTCACAAACACTCACACTCACCAAGACACTAACAGACACACAAGCACATGCACACTGAAATACTCACAGACAGAAGTACTCACACACACCACGACACTCACAGACACACAGAAGCACTCACACACCACGATACTCACAGACACAAAGATGCACTCACACACACACCGTGACACTCACAGACACTTTCACTCACACTCACTCAAAGACTCACGCGCACATAGATTTACACACTCGCTCACAGCACAATGCGACGGGAGCTTGGTGAAACACAAGGCACATCAGGGAAGGTGGAATACCATAACAACACGCTGCCATATTGTTACACTATTCCACCCACCTTAACTGTGAGCCCTTGGGCGTGGCCACGCCGTAGCCCTTGGAGTCCAGGTTGCCCCCGACCTTCATGGTGTCGCAGGGCTTGCGCTGCTCTGTGTACTCGTTCATGGTGGACTCCAGCAGGAAGGCGTACTTCCCTTTGGACTTGCGCACCCGGGCCACACCCTCCGCTGTCGTCTTGGTAAACACCGTGGGCTCCGCTGACTTCATGTAGCTCCACATCTTCTCATATACAGCAATCTTTGATCTCTGTGATGGGGGGACAAGCCTTTTTTACAAGTACATATATATATATTTTTTTTTAAATAGTCATTACTCTGCTGATGATCGAAGATGTATTTTATGATATTGCTAACATACTTTGATGTATTTAATATCTCCAGTGTGGATGTTTAACTCGTCTCTTAATACATGAACATCCTGGGTATGACTCATGAGTCCAGTCTTGGCTAAATATGAGCTTCCCCCTCTTTTCTTCCAGCTGCAGGCCCAACGGAGGCATATTTTTGTCTGATGAGGCTCCACGCCTGTGGTAGAGGTTGTGAAAGCTCCAGCGATGAGCAACCTGCTGTCCGTCCTCGGACCAGTTGAGCCATTACTCTTACAAGGAGCCCAAAGCCCCCTCACCCTTCTCTCCTTTTCTCTTCATCATCTCATCACTCACTCGCATTTTTTTTTTTACACATGCTGTGTCACAGAAACACATTTGCATGCTGATGTATCACTGCGTCTGCAGGATCACTGGGACAGTTCAGAGGTCACGACAGCCTCAGCACAGCAAATAGACCAAGGATGCTTGGCTTCAATGCCTTCCTTATTGGGCCAGACATTATACTATATTTTATCAAGATTTTCAGCCTGTGCGTGAAAGATGTGTTTCTTCTCAGTCTTATCTCTCACACACAAAGGTGTGAACCTCACCCTGCATAAAACAAGGGCAAAAGCAAGGATGTGCAAACATTTTCAACATGTTCAGCCTTTTCAGCTCACAGCTCCCATGTTCTTAAATGGAGTCACTCACCCTGAAGAATTCTTTTGTGGACCCTGAGTCCAGAGTCCCGTAAGCAATGTCCGTCTGCTTGGCCAGGTCCTCCGCACTTTCAATGGGGGACACCATCCTCTCAACTGTGAGGAAGGCAGCTAGGTTGGCGGTGTAGGAAGAGATGATGATGAGGGTGAAGAACCACCAGACCCCACCCACGATGCGGCCAGAGAGGGACCTGTGAGAGTACGGGGGCAAGAGGTGGTTCAGTGGAGCTGTAAGCTACCAGTCGAACACAGCGCCTGGCTCAGTGTAATCCAGTCAGCCAGGTCACTGTATTAGCTGAACTGTATAACAGCCACATGGATGAACAGTTGTGCTATAACATGATTCTGTGACCTCTAAAGTGCTGCAAGTTGGAGAGTTAAGCAACACTTTACATGCTCCAAGGAAATGAAAAAGAACAAGAACTGGACGTTGTGTTTCTTTGGTGTGAGCATGTGAGCTCAGGCCAGGCCAGAGGACCTTACAAGAAATGTACAATTTCGAAACTCAACCCTAGGCTGTCAAAACAAAAATAGACTGCTGTTCAAAGAAACTGAAGGAGGAGAAAAAGGTACAAGAGGTGGGACTGAAATCTCTGCAGCACATTACACTCCTTCTTTTGGTCATAGAGAGAATAGCTGTGCTTTGCTTACAGAATATACACAGTAAAATGGTGAGCATTTCTGAAATTCGGAGTCGGTAAAAATCTAGTGAAAATCTGCTTAACATTGTTGAGTGTCCAGACAGACCTGGATCCCCTTTGATAGAATAAGAAGAACATGTACAATAAATAAATGGTCCATAATGCACAAACTTTGAAAAGGAACCAGGGTTACAGCAAGCAAATCAGAAGAATTGCATCAGGACTTCAAAAATCCCAACCAGCGATCCGATGGACGAAACCAGAACAACTTTATCAGAAACTCAAGAACTTGGACATCTGGACCAGGTCAAACAGTGAAGTAATATAATCATTTGAAGTATAATTAAAAAAGCAGTGGGATGGCAGGCTTCGGAGAGGATTTAGCTGATGTTAGCTCTCAGCTGTGGAGCCCCTCACTGGGAGCAGCCTGCTTGCTATCACTGATCCACTCTGTTCAGGTGAGAGACAGGTTGAGAAAGAGCATAACAGTGCAAGAGTGCGGAAAGAGCCATCGACTAACAGAGCCGACCATCAAATGCTTGGAGTAAATCTGATGCATGGTCCACGCTACTCTCGCTCTGTTCCACGGGCTGCTACCGTATCCCACTGTAATAGCAGGAAATCAGCTCTGTTATGCCCCAAGCCAGGCACAATCAAGGTCTGTATCCCACTGAGGTGTTTCTACATTTTCATTCCAGGGTGATTACGGTCAACCCCTGCCCATAGGCCATGTAGTGCGAAAAAAAACAGGAGTGTTAAATTTGTCATTGCATGAAATCACCTGAAATGAGTTCCTTTTACTTGGAGGCTTTTGGGGATTTAGAGGCAACTGCTGACTGAATAAATCCAATCAGACTGAATTTCAGAAGTGAAGTCAACCTCATACACTTACATCCATATAGACACGAAATTAGACCATAAATGCTTTGTATGCAAACAAAACTGCAATCACACATCATCCTGTTCAATTCCTGTAGGCCATGAGGTCATTTGCATTGTACAAGAGTGTCCTCATTGAATTATAATGTGAAGTGACTACCATGGAGAAGAAATTAAGACAAACACAGGGAATTCCACCAAACTCTTCAGGAGTAGTGATCTCTTTTACCTGAGTAAGAATGAGTGTACACCTACTGTGGCTCAAGCATTAGTGAGCCATTCCTCAGACCATCACTGTGATGACAGCCAGGACAGACACTAATCCTAAACCTAGTCCTAAACCTAACCCTAACCCAAACCTTAACCCTGCTCTCTGGTAGGTACGCAGAACCTTGTCCAAGGGTGATTTTCCTCCCTTTCAAGATGCAACATTATGTGTGATTCCTTATCATTCCAATCAAAGTGTGAATCCTTATGGCTCTACAAAGCAAAAAGGATAAAAATAGAGGTCTACTATGACTGCATCAAAATCATGGGTCCTCTGCAGCGTCCGGCCAATGCCAGGGCTGAGGGGCACCATTATTTTGATAGCATTCTAAGTACCTTTGCAGTCCTGGCGTGGTGCTGAGTCCTGTCACGTGACGAGCCACTTTTCTGGGGGGCTGAAAAATACAGTCTTTCTTTGTTTAAAGGAACTGAGAGAGGCGAGGCCTCCGCTGTTACGAGCGTGACGGGTGAAGCGGGGGGTGCTACACAGAGACGACCCCCCCCCAAGGGCTACGGACCGGCGGGACACAACGATGGATCTGCTGTAGTGTCTGACTCGTGCGACAGATATGGATGTTGACAATTATTTGCTCACCATGAGATGGGCAAGGTACCATCCCCTCACCCCGTATCTCCAGCTTTAGGTCAACACCCACCCACCCACCCACCCAAAGCATATTGGAAAAGCAGGACAAATGGAAAGTTGTATAGGACAAAGGGATGTAGTCATGATGTGACTTTGGACATGACTGCAGATCTTGTCACGTGACCATCCAGCAAGAAGCATGAAGAAGCTAAGGGAGACACTGAGGCTGGCACAGATAGAGCACAATCATGTATACACATACAATCTCTCTCTCTCTCTCACACATACACACACACATAGCTAATATCTGTACATTATAACACAAAATGACAGCTATACCGTTAATGATTAGCGTAAATATATTCGGCAGATTGCAGAAACACTTTACGGCAAAATTTACGGACTTAACAGAGCCAACAAAATTTGCTTTTGTCTAATGATCTCATATAGATTTGAATGAGTTTCTTTGCTTGTCTTGATATTCTGAATACGTCGTGCAAATTCAGCCTACTGCTCAGGATAGGGATCAAAGTCTATTAACGGGAAAAAAACAAACTGCAGGTTACCATGCGGATGGATGAGTGGAAGAACATTTCTGCTTTGTGTTAAGAAGTGACCTCCCAGAACACATAACAAGTGATCTCAGTCTGCTATTATTGACTATGTGTTACTACCCTTAGACCTTGATCATGTGCCATCATTCAGTTTGCTGTTTGTTCGTTCTGATGATGTGTGAACTATGACAGTGTGGCCTCAATGGAGTGACAGCCAATGGGCTCAACTCCTGGCTGGAATAGAAGGAATATATAACTAATTACAAAAGGCCCTAACTGGGAGGAAAGGCCAATTCCACTCACTGATGGTGGGTATCTGAATTAAGCTGAAGTGACGAGACACATCGAACTAAAAAGTTCAAGCTTTTTAAAAAATCAAACTTAGACCAGAAAGTGACTAAAAGGTTGTACGTTCAAGGCCACAATCGGCTCAGCTGTTGTACTCACAAGAGAGTTATAGTGTAAATGGTATAAGTGAGAAGGTGTGGGATTTTCCAGAACTTTCTTTGGCTCGGACCATGCCTTAAGGGGCAGAAAGCTAAAATGGAGGTCTTTTCAGGACCACCCACCTGGGCGAAATGTCACAGCCCTGTTGCATAAAGGCCCCCAGGGAGAACCAGAGGCTGTTGAAGATGCCAAACTCATTTGGCGGCTGGTCACTGGGTAGTCCATCTGCCCCATCCTCAGGCTCCTCCGTGTGCCACTCATAGGGGCTGAAGCGGCTCACCAGGAACAGCACCACGCTGACGCCGATGTAGGCGAAGACGATGCACATCCAGATCTCATAGGCTAGCGGGTCCAGGAAGGAGAACACACCCGGCTTGGACTTCTGTGGCTTCTTGATCATGATGGAGATGCCCAGACTCATGAAGGGTTTGGAGAAGTCAATGACCTCCTCCCTCACCAGGGTGATGGTCAGGGGGGCCACAGCGATCTCTGCTTTCTTTTGGGGAACAAATAATTAGAAATGTTATTCAGATGTTTTTCTGTTCCCTTTTTGCCCAAAGAAATTTGAATTGATCATGAACAATTACAGAGGTTGGCAAAAGGTTTCACCTTTGAAAAAGCTAAAGGTGAAACCTTTTGCCAACCTCTGTAATTTTTAATAGAGAAAAATGTCCTTAATTTAATCATTTTTAATTTAGTAAGTAATCATTTATTTTTCACTGAGTTGCTTATCCTGCTGCTTGTTACCACAGATTTGAAATGTGTCTTCAAAAATGTTTGCTTTTTTTTGTAGTTTCACAATGACTGCATCATGGGAATTTTAGTGTTTTATGAAATTACTTGCCTTCATCTCCCAGCAAGACCACTGACCTGCTTATAAGCCACAGAGCAGAGTGGTCATCACAACTTTCACCACTTTTCATTCTTTTTCCCCTAGTTTTTTTTTTTTTTTTTTTTGCATTCTGCATTTTGTGTTGCAACGTCACTTTTACAATTTTAACACGAACCATTTTAATCCCACGGGATTAATTTAAAAGCCTGTGATGGAGCAGTGGTGTAGGGACAGAGAGTGATAAGTCCTGAAATTCCAAACGGAAATTGGGTGCAGCTGTGGAGGTCTGCAAGCTCGTAAGGCTCCTTTTAAATCTGCAAACCAGATGACTTGTTAGCGACTTAAGAGCTTTTTCCTCCTTGCCTCAGCTGTTGAAAGCTTAAAATTAATCCAAGAAAGAAATTAAACTTTTGTTATGACAGGCTGACACTCTCTGAGGGAAGAAGGGGGATTCAGGCAGACGCTTCTGCACTGGCTCTTGGATGCGGCTGTTAGGCGAGGACTTGAGCTGCACTCTCCAGATAGGGAAAGGCTGACGTCCACACTGACTGTCCCCACCTTGCATGCAGTGCATGAAGCAGCTGCAGACCCATTGCCATGCACTCCATTCCTCCCCAGCCCTGATTCTCTGTGATACCCCCCCCCCCCCTTACACTACCCTACTCTCATATTCTATACCCTACTCCCGTGTACTTTATACCGTATTCTCTCATACTGTATGCCCCCCCATTCAAATATGGCTCTCAATTCAAAATTCAGGCCTTGTTTTCAGTTCTCCAAACATGGCTCTCGATTCCAAATTCAGGCCTTGTTTTCAATTCTCCCCAGTAATTAGTTTAATAATTACTGATTCTGATTGGCCAGAGGCTTCTCACCTGGCTCACAGGTATAGGAAGGCTGGAAAATCAGCAGTGTTCGGCCCTTGAGGACCATGATTTGAATAGCCCTACTCTATGCCATACTCCCATATGTTTTGTATCCTACTCTCTCATGCTGTATACCCTGTACCCAGCATATACCAGCATACTCTACCATATTTTCCTATACATTTTACCCTTCACCTTCATACTTTATACCCTACTCCTCTACATGCTCTATGCCATTGATTCTTCAAATTGGCTCTTAGTTTGTCCTAGCTTTAGATTCTCTTGGTATGCTCAAATCTTTCCTAGCACAACTGCTGTAAAATTAGCAGTAACACTTTACTTAAGGCCATGTTTATAGAAATTTCTATACATACTCATACCATATAATAATACATTTATGAATATATTATTGGGGGCAGCGTGTGGCTCAGGAGGCTAAGCCTGTGTGCCTGTAATCACAAAGTCACTAGTTCAAACCCACCCTCACCATGTCTGCAGGTCCTTGAGAAAGGCCCTTAACCCCTAGGTGCCCTTCATGTACAATTTACTCTACAAAAAGCAAGTTGAAGGAGGTTTAAAAAGAATTTCCCCACAGGGACAATAAAGGATCAATATTTTTTAATTATTATAAAGCATTATAAACATGGCTATATATATTTATCAAAAGGCATAACACATTATAGCCATGTGTATTATGTATCATCAATGCTTTGGCCTTAAGTAGTGTTACTGAAATAGACATACTCTGAAAACAAGATGGTGTTTTTTTCACCAATATTGTAACACTATTGGTATATGAGCACTCTCCTGTGGGATTGTCACAGAGCTTTTCTAGGCCCTTGTTGATCTGTGGAGATTTTTACAGCATATGTATACATCTCTCCCTTACCCCATACACCAGTTCCCCGACCATGCCATTCCAGATCTTAGTCTCAGGGTCCCGGGCACCATATTTCCCGTCCGGCACAATTGCGATCTTGTACTTGATACCGATGTGCTTGGCAATCTCAGAGGCGAGGTCCACACAGTATCCTTCATACTGGTCATTGCCCTCAAACATCTCCCAGTTCTTCTTCAGCATCACGTATGGGCCCTCCTGCAATGAATGGAGGAGAAGCTGACTGCCTGCAGTGACTACAATGATAAGAAGGTAGCCATCAAACACCCTCTGCATAAAGACAGAAGCCCACACACTGACACTGAAGGGTCCTTGCAACACAGAGCCTCAAACACCTATCACGTTTGATGGCATGGACCACATGCAAACATATGCTGATCACAGAAAACCACACAGAGACCTTACGCTGACCACACAGAGACCTCACGCTGACCACACAGAGACCACACACTGACCACACAGAGAACTCACACTGACCACACAGAAACCTCACACTGACCACACAGAGACCTAAAGCAGGACAATGTTCTGATCATTAACAACCACATCTTGGAGAAACACACAAGCCAGAGTAATATATAATGGACCCCAAGGGCATCCTTAGGCCTATTTTAGGGGGGTTTTAGCGCCCCAAAGTGATTTTTAGCCTCCCCCAAATAAATGTGTATTTACTGGCTTAAGTCGTGAATAGTTTGCCATCAGTCCCACCCTGCCCCAGTAAAACTCAGCCCCCCTATCCATTCAGCTCTAACTGCTCCCATGATGGATCCATTCTTGGTTATGCTCACATCTCAGTCTCAGTCAAAGAGGAAATTCTACACATGACAAAATGTTAGCATGTGCATGCGTGCCAGCAGCCTTAACAGGATATGTCCTCAAAGGGAAAAGCACACAAGGAAAACTCAGCCAATGAGCATCTCTTTATTGCATCGACAATATTTAGAATGGGCTCAAATTACAAGATGATCTGATAATTATCTTTCCTTTTTCTGTGAGATCTGGACTGTTTGCACAGGAGAAGGAATAAATAAGTGAAAACAAAGACAACCTACCTGTCCAGTATAAGCACAAGGCATTTACAGTATAAAGTAAATAACACATTTACCATCAGAATATTCAGTCAGAATTTACTCCACACATACAGAGAAAATACAGCAATAAAGTCGTATTTTGATAGATTAAAGCTCCTTGATGTATTGTCCTTAAAAAGATGCCATTATTGAAACATTATATTATAACTAGATTAAAATATTTAATTGTGATTAATCGCACAACTGTCCATAGTTAATCACAAATTACTCGCAAATTAAATCATGAATTTATTCAATATTTACCATTAAGGGATTTTTTCAGGTGTTCATTTTCTTATCAATATTAGATTTGGCAAGGCATAATTGCTTTATGCAAAAGTATGCATTTATTATTGGAAATCAATTACCAAAAATAATCAACAATAAAGATTGCCCAAAGGTCATCAGAAACCCTTCATCACTTAAGAAAAACTCAAGCCCAACAACAGATCATCACGTTGACCTGCTAAATATTACATATTACTTAATCATATAACTAAGTATAGATCAGAGGTCGGCAACCTTTTTAAAGCAAAAAGATATTTTATCCTAAATATCTGATCCAAGATTTACAAAGAGCCCCAATGGATAGAGAAGAAGGTTTGAGATACGAGCTTTAATGCGATATTGGTATATATGCATTTAACACAAAAGCTAAACTTGTATTTACAAAAAATAAAGAAAAACAATTTCACTCGGATACGTAACAACGCAAAAGTGACTAATAATTAGTCCATTTGGTGACTAATAACACAATATTGTTCAGTGCTGTAGCGTTAGCGATAGTCTTCACCCTCACCCAAGTTCGTTTGGCTCTGCAGTTGTCTGCCCTTCACTCTCCACTTCACTAGTTGTAACTGACTGATCGAGCAGTGCAAACCACCTCACCATCCAAAATCAGCTGGCTATAATAAGTAAATCGGAGAAAATATAGCAATTTTATTAAGATCTGGCAAGGTGTGGTGATCATTTACTATGAAAAGAATATGAAAGAATTAGGAATCCCAATAAACTTAATCAGCCTCCATCCAATCTCGGAGACTGAAGAAAACTCCGGAAAGCATACCATTTGACCAGAGACATACTCTCGTAGAGAATGACTTGGAGGAAGATGTAAATTATGCATTTAAGACATCACAAAAGCGCGCCACGGACCGCCCCATTCACATATAGCTAAAGAAATACTATTATTATCATAATATGTTACGACATGAAAATGCGAATGTGTCTATCGTTCTGAGAAGAGCCGCAGCCTGGTGTGGTATGTAAGACTAGATGAACTTCAGTGGTAACTCATTTCACATCAACAGTAACTGCAAATAACTTTGGTCTTGTCGATGGACCCATCTGACAGAGTTTTGAACCTGAATCTACCATTCAAAATACATTTTTCTTTGTTCATTATTTTTCCCGAGCTGCCGTCCGACTCAACACGTGTTAATGGCATCAAAAAAAATTAGTCACGTTATAATGAATTCCCATTGACACACTATTATCGCGTTAACTTTGACAGCCCTAATTATAACAGTTTGTAAAAGCATTATAACCATAAATATTCGATGTGTGGGGAGGAGTTACGACAGCACTGCTTCTTCCTGCACTGTCCTGGCTGAAGGTCCATTTTACCGCTTTCCTGTTGTGGATTACTTGGGATTACTCGGCTGTAACTAACACCTGCCCTTGCAGATCTGTGTTCATTCACACTGGTATGATACAGTGTTACAAAGGACCCTGTGACCACCATTTACAGTACATCATTGCTTCAGAGATTATGACTTTACAGAATGAGCCTTGCTCATAAAAACTCATAAGATACAAGAGTCCCATCAGCAGCACGCCATAC
>JAODJU010000048.1:6425238-6438406 GCA_026776725.1 Gnathonemus echidnorhynchus
CCCCCCCCCCCCCCCCCCCCCCCCGACACACACAAAAGCATAAAAGCTGCCCGGCTGTAACTCTGTTCCCTACAAACTTATGCCTATTCTCACCACATACTAAACAAAGGCAATTCCACTGGTTACACTTTATTACTAAACGGTGCTGAATATTTATAAGTATAGCTGCACACATTCTCAAAGCCAGAGCACAGCGACATTAGTTTGCAATATGCTGTCCTATATAATCTAGCACATCCACAAAAGTATCTGATCCAAAGGACAATCAGTTCAGCCCTAAAGTGGAACAGACTTGGGCATGTAGTACACTGGACAGCTGTTGATGCTCAGGACACATGTCCTGAGGTTCTGGAGACAGAGAGACTTTCTGGGGACAGCCTTTCCCAGTGCCACTCCGGCTCAGATCAACATTTCAGTCCAGTCAGCAAAAAGGGGGCACTTTTGTGGGTGAGGCCTCTTCTGGGACTGTAGGACAAGCACTTTTCCTCTTCAGCAATCCTGCTCGATGCAGCCTGCTAGTACAGATTCACTCAAGAAAAGTTAAAGGGCACATTCTGATGTTCTCCTCGAAGGCTTTGAACAAGTGCCTGTTAAGTGGACTGCTGAGGCTCTTCTGAGAAAAATTGCTTAGATGGGGGAGATGGAACAGGAGTGGGGTGAGCGGCAGACTCGTGCTGGAGCGGGAAATGCCAGCGCACTGAGGCTTGGTGATGCTGTAACACAATGACGTGCACACTTTACACTGTTTGTCCTCTGCAAGCTTCCGTACGCAGCTTGAAATTGAGACAAAAGCCAGTTGAGCACTGTAAGGTATAATCCAGTTATCCAATGCAGTTTGAATGCCTGCTTCTTTTATTTTTTCGATTGTGAAAAGTCTTCCGGCTCTGCTGCTCCTCCCCAAAAAAAGGACAGAGTGGAAACATTAAAAATTTGGATAAAAAAAAAAATAATCTCCAAGAAGACACTTGGCAAGCAGACCTCCAGGTCGATGTGAGTGTAAGGTCGGCCACACACCTGGGTGGCGGGGCAGTGAACATGCCCTTTTCTGCCTGCAGGGGGCACACGTACAGGTGCAGTCCAATTCAGCAAGTGGTGCTAGAGCGGCTCGGTCCAATTCCGGCTCAGTTTCTGAACGAGGGCTTCCTCACGAGGGGCTGAAAAAAGGAGGATGTCGCTGAGGTCGGCTTTTGTAGCACCCTGCTTTCACTCAGATAGCGAGGGGACGCGGTCACCCTCAGCTCAGCTCCACGCCACCGCATCTACTCCCAACACGCCACCCAGAGCTGCCTGATGCCCAACATCACAGGCAGACGCAAAATAATGAAAATGAATGAGAGCATCTTGGACAGATCGACTCTTAAATATATGCAACATTAAAAGTCAGCGTGAAAAACTGAGAATGTGTCAGAAAAAAAGTGCCAGGAAGTCCAGAGATGACGATCTGGGAGGAGGAGAGGTGCCGCTGTCCAGCTGAGCATCCTCCTACACACGAATACGCCAGCGTCCGACAGCTGGGACAGCATCCGGCGGCGAGACTGTCCCCCACGCCAGCGAGCACGGTGACCATACCAAGCGTCATACTGCCGTTTGGGCTTCACAAGCGGATTGGACCTCCAGCTATCCAGAAACCGGGCCGCTCCCTCCAGGTGAATGTTTGTGATGTTTACAAAATGCCAAAAGTGTCACACAGCCTAGCAGTGCGGCTCCTGTGGGACCACGCACCCGGAACACAGATCGGAGAAGCCAACACAACCATGGAGCCTCCTGGCTTAGTAACCATGTGGATGGCGGCGTCTTACCATGATGGTGGTGACGATGACGGTTCTGTTCTCCAGACCAGATGTCTCATTTGGAAGTAAGGCTTCATTCTGGATCAGGACCAGCTTGTCAGCATCATTCCAGTAGCCGATCTGGAGACATGAGACAGATTAGGATAAGGACCCTGCAAGGAGGAACATACAGCATACACATCATGGAACTATAATTCCCTCCATGATTCCACTTTCTGTTTCTGGAGATGGAGTCCCTGAGTCAAAGCCACCGAAACCGGTGCCATAAACCCCCAGGCAGGTTGGGTGAGAGGACTTAGGGGGTTTACCCTTCTTGGGCCATTGCTTTTCAGCTCAAACACGTCCATTGTGTAGTTGATCCTTCGTCCGTAATGGTCAAATTGGACATTTCCTGTCAGTCCTTGGAGTCGAACCTTTAATAAACAAATAATAAACAGTGAGGATCTCATCATTCCTGCTGAGTTTACGTCACTTAATATCATAGGATCAAGGCCTAATGAAAGTGTTCTCATTCTGCTATGTCTCATCCTGAAATTTAGGCATCCACTTCCTGTCACACACCAGGATTCCTCAAGATCCTGCTAGCTCTCACTGGCCGAGACTGACATGGTTCTTTACCTTGCCCTTCTTTTAGAATCATGCTGTATATAATCAAGCATGAAAAAAGCAAAGCCCTGTAAACATTCTTTTGTCTATGTGCCCATCACCTTGGATCTTGGTGGCTCACCTGCTTCAGGGTGCGCTCCATGTCTAATCCCTGATTCCACGGTGCTGCCGGGTTGGCCAAGCAATCACCTGCGTTGCCCCTGCGTGAAAGATCCACCTTCTGCCGCCGCAGGCTCCGAAAAGCCTCCGCCATCACCATTACGCCATCATAGGCCAGTGCTGAAGTGTACTGAGGAAGAGGAACCACAGAGAGCCAAGGTGAACTGAGGAAGAGGAACCACAGAGAGCCAAGGTGAACTGAGGAAGAGGAACCACAGAGAGCCAAGGTGAACTGAGGTAGAGGAACCACAGAGAGCCAAGGTGAACTGAGGAAGAGGAACCACAGAGAGCCAAGGTGAACTGAGGAAGAGGAACCACAGAGAGCCCAGGTGAACTGACGAAGGGGAGCCTGCAGAGTGCCAAGGTGTACTGAGGAAGGAGAACCCACGGAGATTCTGCTTACTGTGTTCATTTCCACAAACACTGTTCTCGTTGATGGTGGGTAGGGGGCACTGCTCTGATAAGGTCTACTATCTCGCAGAGAGGAGGATACTAAACTGCTTGCACTAAAAGCTTCAGTTTACATTAGCTACTGGCTGACAGGGGCCAAATCAATGATTCTGTATGAGGAGCTCCAGAGATGGTGCATCACCTAGCACCTCCAGATCGTTATGGCTATGAAAACCCAGGCCATGTAAACCCAGCATCCTGGACAATCTCCCCGAGTGCCTTATCAGGCACCCCATGTTTACAGAGCCCTCGAAATAATATGCATTTTTTAAGAATTTCAGAAAAAGCCTTTAGATTCTGTTTTGCTCATCTGAAGTATTTTCATTTAGGAACATGGAGTGAAATCAGGCAGCAGCTTAGCCTCTATCTTATTTTACCTAGATGCTAATGAATGAGAGCAGAGCACGGAGGAGACTTCAGCAGCAGTGTCTGCCCTCACTCCACAGGGAAAATGGGGGGAAGGTCATTCTGCTGCTCTTTACAGAACCCACATATCAGCACAGGCCTTACTGAAGACCTTCAGAGAACAAACCAACTGCAGAAATGCAGTCAGCTTGCTTATCAAGGGATCAGCAGGGAAAGAGATGTTATCTTTACATATGCGATATTATGCTTCATATTGAGGCTAAAAAGCTGTCAATCCAGGTAAACGAGCTGCATTCCGTGTGAGGAAATCTCAGATGCGGATTACGGGGCAGAACTGGGCAAAAGACGAAACCTCCCTGAAACCAACTGAAATCCAACACCAAGGACTCTAAAGGCAACATCAAATAAATCGCTCATCTTGAATATGGTGTTTTGAAAGTAATATCGCATAAGATCACCTGGAGGGACATGGGACCGCCATGCTGACTTGAGGACTGGCAGACTAAGCAACACCAATATTACAAAGTGGAGAAAAGGCAGTCAGTGTAGCTGACTCCTGCACAGCAGCACATGAAGAAGCTGCATATATTACAGAAATGTGATGGAGGTCAGCCCTTGCCTCCCAATTATCACAGTGTTTATCATTCAGTTGCTGCCCTGCGTGGCATCAATAAGCAGCCGGCTGTTTTAGAGGGAGGAGTAGGCTGGAGATCTGACTGGGCGGAGCCTGAGGGCATAGCCACTGCCAGTGATTCAGGGCATTTGCGGATGTCATCACTACCATTGGTATCACACTGACAGGTATGATAAAACCTGACTGGGTACTCTTACGGCGCTTCAAGTCGACTCATTCAAATAAACATTTTGACGTGAAATAAAAAAGTGAAAAATAGCCAAATGCTTTAAAGAGAAAACCTACATCAGTGAGGCTTCCTTTCATTTTTAACTCAGCAGGAATCTGGCACACAGGCACTAAAACCTTAGATTCTCCCTTAAAGCCATTTGACTTGGAGTCAACTGAGCTGAAGAAAGATAATAAAAGGATGGAGAAGAGAGGGGAACACAAAGCTGAGGAGAGAGAGAGAGACAGGGAGGCAGCAAAGCAGAGCTACACACAAACGCCTGTCACTTCACATCTGGCCAGGACGATGGAGTTTAAAAGCAGAACAGGACTGAGCTGTGGGAGAGCCTGGTAGCTTCTAACAGGGCAGACACAGGCAGGCAGGCTGAGGGGACTCTGTATTGCTGTGACTCAGGGTATGAGGTCTCATGGACCTGTTGGGTCACCTCAGTGACTGTGACTCAGGGTATGAGGTCTCATGGACCTGTTGGGTCACCTCAGTGATTGAGTCAGTGGTGTGAGAGCTCATGGACCTGTTGGGTCAACTCAGTGACTGTGACTCAAAGGTGTGAGGTCTCATGGACCTGTTGGGTCACCTCAGTGACTTAGTGATCCTTGATTATAATTATCACAGCCTTGATTTCTTATTTGCAAAAGACCAAGGTGTTACACACAGTTGGCCTACCTTTGGCGGACTGTCGGATCCGGGGTATTCTCTCTGGTCCAGCTTGTTCCAGCGCTGCATAAGCTTAAGCACCATGGGTGTACTGAAGTCAACCAGCTGGAAACCTGTTACATTGGCCCCACCATGCATAAATCGCTCCAAGGAGATGTCCTTGAAACCCTAGTGGTACAGAAGGAGCTTTTATTTATCAGACATCAGGTCAGGAATTAAAAGCAGGCTTTACTCTTGCCAGCTTGCAAACCAACCATGCACTGAGCATAAGGGACGGCTGAGAGCATCTGTGTAACACACTTTACATCTTGATTTCTTACCATATCAGTTTAGAGAGTCTCTTCACACTTGGCCTGACTGAGTGTATCCCCAACCTGAATTTAATCAGCCTGTTTACATGAGGACCTGCTAGGTCTCAGGCTCTGTTTAGTCTAGGTTGCAGCACAAACATTGCAGGAGTGAAATCGACCTGAAACTCCCCTTACCAGGTTCGCCATGATGTAATGGTAGCCTTTCACATGCTTTCCAACACTGACAATCTAAAAGACAAGTAAAGAAGTTCAGACAAGGCTGGACAGTGTCCCATTTAATTGACTGCCCAGTCTATTCAAATGCCCTGTTCTGTGTCACTGTACATTACAGATCAATCAGATTCAGACAAGGAAAGGACAGCCACAAAGGAGCTGGATAAGAAGAGTCGTTATCAGTGGCCCTAATTCCTGTTAAGAAATGAAGCCATCTTATGCCCCATATCAGGCGAAAAAGCTGCACTAACCTGTTCTAAAAGGTTCTGCAGTCTCTCGGGCTCCAGGTCAATGACGAACTTCTTCTCCTGGCGGCGGTCGAGGTCTTCGAGGAGGCGCCGGTAGCTGGCATCGTTGAAGCTCTCCACGCAGATTGCGCTAACCTGCCAGTTGTTCTGGCCCGCCTTTTCCATAATCGCCTGCAAAATGGCATATCCTAGAGACAAGTAGACAGACAGGTGTCAGGACTGAGGTCGACAAGGAGGCCAGTAGTCTGTCAGCCGGATTGTCAGGATGCCCAGAAGTCTTTCAATGTACATGAAACACATGAAATTAACTGTTTGGTCTAGCGCACAAACTGACACGACCTACAGTACAGTCATTCCGTCTACTCACTGAGATGGAGATTGCTTGTCTTGCTCTCAAGCTCCACCCATACCTTTGTTTTTCCCCTCCATTGGTATCTCACCTCCATAACAACATGAAACCATACGAAAGACCACAAAAAGATAACAAAAGAGAGGGAAACTGACTGAACATCTTAATATCTATCCTGTGTCCATACCCAAGCTCTATCCTGCTGCACCTTCCTGCCCTGTTAAGGGATCCATCTCTCTTAGCTTCATAGAGCTACCTTCTTTTAGAACACTACCCCTCCTGCCTTCCAGAGCATTTAGATGCACATTAACAGAGACCCATCCCAATGTCACGGTAACCCCCCTCCCCCCCCCCATCTTAAAAAGCCCCCGTTTCTGGGGCTCAGCTTTCCTGATGGATTCTGAAATATGTCTGATTCGGTTGCCAAGTGGAACAGATGTCCCCGATAAACGACTCTGCCTGCTCACCACGGTAACCTGGCAGGCTCCCCTCACCCCCCACCCAATTCATTTACATGCATGGGGGAGGCGATAAGGGAGGCAGGCACTCCCTCACACACACACACACACACACACACACACACACACACACTTGTTAGGCAGGTAAAACAAGACGCTGCTTATTACCCTATGATGAATCTGTATCCTGATCAGAGTTGGGTAATTCAAGTCCAGAGAGTAAAAGTCCAGACTGGGATTTTGTTTCAACCAATGAGTTGAATACTCTTATTCTTGGTCTGGACTTTTACTCTCTGGACCTGATTTACCCAACTCTGGTCCTGATCCACAGAGTCAGGATCAGGAAACACCTACATGCTACTGCAACAAGTCTCATGGTAGATAACATTCCACCTTCCAACTCCACCACTCCTCTCCCTGTTCAATCACATCCCAGATTCCTGGGTAATAGGTCAAGGTGAGTGTTTAGAACAGGGGTTCTTTAAAGGGCTGGTGTGTGTGCAAGTTTTTGGAATAACCTTTTGGTCAGCTCTTCAAACCCAGGTGTGAGGACTCTTTTGCCAACCAGTCCTCTAATTAGTAATCAAATTAGGGAGCTGCAGCAAAAACCCGCATACACAAAGGCCCATTCTGGATAAGATTGCCCACCCCTGGTCTAGAATGTGCATTCACACATAGGTAACAGACAAAGATAACACACGTGCACAAATAACATGCAAGTTCAGTCATATGGCAGCAGCCTAGGACAGAACAAGAGAATACCATCCACAGAACAGATACTAGTACACTGTTGTACATAGTAGACAGCATGACCCAAAATATCCCAGTATCTCCCTGATAGGCAGTGTGCTGACCAGGATACACCTCCCAGCTGCAGAGGAAGAAGGTCTACCAGATCACTATGGATCCACTGCAGAAATCCATCACGTTACACATAACAGAAAGAAACAAGTAACTTCACAGCACCTGCATCTGCCCCCACTGTCTTGATTTTCTAAAAGGGACTGGAACATGACCACCACCATTCCCACTGCCCCAGATACAATAAAACATTTTCATTCTGGGAAAAAACACATCCTTCCTCCTTATAGCTGCAGTTTCATTGATCCTGGTTGATTTCAGTTGCTTCTTGTCAAGACCAATCTACTTCATTTATTAAGTATTTTAATCAATGCCTTAACCATTGCACCCCCTGCTGTCTGGTTATCACAACAAATCCAGCTCTCACCTCTGTCAGTGTCATAGAGGAAGACGAAGCGGTTCCAGTCATAGTGGTCTAGCAGGCTGAGCAGCGCCCCCCGGATGGACGGCCGTAACTGCAGAGCAAACTGGCTCTCGCCCTCGGTGGGGAAGCTGGGTGTGATCAGTGAGATATGCAGGGCACTGCAGAAAGAGGTGAGCGTGTGTACGGAGCGCTTATCATACAGGCCGAAGATGGCGAAGACACCCCGGGAGTACTGCGAGCAGACTGGGGGGGCAGACAGAGAACATTGAGAGACAGAGAGGGGGGCAGAGAGGAGAGAGATGGTTAGAGGTAGAATGCAGTCCAAGGTTGCAGCCTAAGTATTATTAATATTGTTTGATCTGGTACAAAATATGTAAGCAAGTCAGTTAAATACAAATTTTTTTCTTTGAAAAAACACACTCAGATATGGTAAAATTATCAAAGCTTCTTCCTTCCCATTGAGCTGTTGATGGCTTACGAGCAGAATCATAAAGACAGCTGTTTTTCTATCACTGCACTCTGGTGAGACATCTCACCAGTGCACCATGCATAGAGCATAAAATGCTTTTCATTCATAGTGGAAGAGAGCTGAAATGTAGTGAGGAGTGCTGAGGAACAGTGTGGAGAGCTAAAGAGCAGTAAGGAACGAAGAGGAACAATTAAGAGAGCAGAGGACCAGGAAGGAGTGCTGAGGAAAAATGATGAGAGCTGAGGACCAGTAAGGAGCATTGAGAAACAGTGAGGAGAGCTGAGGAGCAGTAAGGAGCGCTGAGAATCAGTGAGGAGAGCTGAGGAGCAGTAAGGAGCGCTGAGAATCAGTGAGGAGAACTGAGGAGCAGTAATGAGAGCTGAGAATCAGTGAGGAGAGCTGAGGAACAGTAAGGAGCGCTGAGAATCAGTGAGGAGAGCTGAGGAGCAGTAAGGAGCGCTGAGAATCAGTGAGGAGAGCTGAGGAGCAGTAAGGAGAGCTGAGAATCAGTGAGGAGAGCTGAGGAACAGTAAGGAGCGCTGAGAATCAGTGAGGAGAGCTGAGGAGCAGTGAGGAGAGCTGAGGAGCAGTGGTTGTGCTCTAGCCCTGACTCACCATAGAGACAGAGATTCTTCTAAACCCATGTACATATTTCCACTGACTCAGCTGAATGATGGATTTCTGCAATGATAGTTGGCGAAGGTCCCCCAGCACTGGTCCAGTGCAGCTGAGGATGAACCAGAGCTGGACTGACATGGGGATCCCACCTGGTATATGAAGACAGCAGCTGACCTCTCAGTCAGTGTAACTGAGCTATTGGGGAATGTTTTTTTCTCAGCCTGGAATTGAAAACTGATGGCACAGCGGCCAAAATCACAGCAGTGCTACACATGTATCCGAAAGTAACCTCACCGTCTGACTGTGCTGTATGCTAAGATAATCCCATCATCTGAATCTGCTGCATGCTAAGCTAACCCCATTGTCTGACTGTGCTGCATGTTAAACTAACCCCACCGTCTGACTCTGTTGCCTGCTAAAATAATCCCACCATTTTACTGTGCTACCTGCTAAGCTAATCCTACCATCTGACTGTGGTACATGCTAAACTAACCCCACTGTCTGACTGTGCTGCCTGCTAAACTAGTCCTACCATCTGACTGTGCTGACTGCTAAGCTAAGCCTACCATCCGAGTGTGCTGCATGCTAAACTAATCCCACTGTCTAACTGTGCCTTGCATGCTAAACTAACCCCACTGTCTGACTGCGCTGCCTGCTAAGCTAATCCTACCATCCAATTGGGCTGCATGCTAAGATAACCCTGCTTTCTGGCTATGCTGTGTGCTAAGCGAGTCCTGCTGTCTGACTATGCTGCATGCTAAGCTAACCCCAGCTTCTAATTGTCCTCTTTGCTAAGCTAACCGTGCCGTCTAACTTTGCTGAGTCCTAAGTTAACCTTGATGTCTGACTGTGATGGTTGACAGTTGTTAAGCCATCCATTCATTATAAATGATGACAGGTCAGTGGTAATTAACTACTGACCAATCAGAATGAACAGCTTAGAGGTGAGCAATAGGCTTGCTCCTGGACTTTTCCTTCCCCACCACATCCACACACGTTTCTATGAGGAAACAGTAGGCATTGTAGGAATTGCACACAAGCACACAGGCTGTGTCTGAATTCAGGGGCTGCAACCTTCAAAGACAACATTCAAAGAGTGAAAGCATCACAGCAACGCAACAAGGCTGTCCTATTTGGAAGACTCTTTCAAATGCGGCCTAGAAATGCGGCCTCCATTTGCAGTGCAGCGAAGGATCCACCCAATGGATCCTTTGCAGCCCAACATATCCTGAGATTCATTTTGCAGTGGTAAAGTGGGTGTGTCCTGGCTAGATGACAGGAGGGCTGCTTCGTGACTCAGAGGTAAGGGTAGGAACAGCTGGTGACGGCCAGACCGTCCCATTTGGCAACGCTTCCCGTTCAACCTTCGAAGAATGTAGCCCTATGCCTTCCTAGATTGTGTCCTTCGAAGGATGCAGCCCCTGAATTTGGACACAGCTACGGTGAAAACCCAGCCTCACATTTATAACCATAGTTCAGTCAGCCCCCCGGCTTTAGTTCCAAGTCACCCTGAGCACCCTGAGAAGAACTTGACGACGCCAAACGTCTTTTTTTTTTATGTTTTTTTTTTTCTCAAAACTGGTCTCTGGTGCAGCAAGGCTGCTGCTATTTCATCAAAGCATCTGGCTCCCCAATTAGCCATTTACACCACAGATTCCAGGATCAGGAGCCAGCTCCCTGCACAGGGACGGAGACAGCCTGACTTATCACTGCGAACGATTCGGGAGTTACGGCAGAACGATTCGGCCCCTTGGGAGCAGTGGCTCCACAGGTCTTTGGATCATGTTTCTGCTTCACACACTGTTACACAGTGTGTGTCTGCACTTCTGTCCAGTGTGGGACTTCCGCTGTGCACATTTCCCAGGTAAAACAAGGGTGCAGGGCTGCTGACACTCCCCCTGTGTGCTCTCCCATAATCCTCTCTGCCAATCCCAACGGGACACCCGTCTGAAGGCATGTTATCTGCCATGCCGCCATCTGCCACACAGGAAGCGGCAGCCAGAGACATGGGCGATAAAACGTCTCTGGAAGACAGCTGTTCAGGAGAGAAGGCGCCTACGGAACAAAGCTGCCAGCTCAGTGGATCCGTCACCACGTGGTTTATGGCACTCTGAGGTGCTCCATGTTCATGCTTAACATGCTGGCAGTGGGCATTGGGCCATAAGCATTTCAGAGGCAGGTAAATTCTCAAAATGCTTCCCATGATGATTCCCATAATATGCAAGTGCAGTAAGTACGTAGATATATATCTAAAATATTATCATCTTTGTGTGACTCCTGTGGGAGTCTGTCTGCGGTTCCCCTCAGCTAGCTCTTCATTCTCCAGCTACTCAGTGGATCGGACCAGTTGGAGACGTCCGTCCTTCATGCTGGAAGGGTCACTCCTTTTGTCTCTCCTGGAAGTAAATTCCGCATGAGCGATCCCACGAACAGCCCCACTCAATGTCTTTCCACTGAAATGCACAAGCAGGTCATCCAGGACCCCAGCCATCCAATCACAATCAGCCAGGGTACTCGGCCTAGCCAATTGGGATAAGCGACATGGCGCCCCGGTTAGGCTCCCCTCCCATTTGCGCTGTTATCATGTCCGTACGCTGCGTCCATTTTAATGAACCCAGCGTTAGGGTGGGTTCGGCTTCAGAATGAAGAATTTTGAGTTAATACTTACAGCTGACATCACGCAACACGCCCTTGAGCACTGAGTAGGATTCGCACAGATTGCCGAACTTCAACAGCAAAGGAAGAAAGTGGCTGAACAAAATGTAGGGGCTTCTTGCTGGGGCAAACCCCCACAGGACAGCCTACGCAGCAGACTTGCTGACTCTGTTACCCAGTGTTGTCTGTATACACCCCCAGGCATAACAATGTCCTTTATGCAGCTCAGCCTCCTGTCGGCATCACTTACGCTCCCACAGAACCACGGTCTAAAGACAGAATCGGCTTTCCTCTTGCTACATGTTGCCCCCTGTCGATTGTCTTGATATTGCAAAAAAGGTGGGGAAAGATATCAAAATGCTTTAGCATCACGGATATTGCAGTGTCAGACTGCATAAATGCTCAGGATAGAGCAGTGGGCCCATAAATGAACCGTTCTCCTCGACTATCCAGTCGGCTGAACAGCGGCAGTAACGTATTGTTACAAGATGAAGGACTCGACCAGCAGTCTGACCAGAGTATGTCAGTGCAAGCTGGGAGCTAGTCGGCATCACAGTTTTATCTCAGCCCGAGAGAGATGACCTTCAGTAATCAAGTTCTCGCAGATCTATTTTTAGCCATGGCCACCATTTCTGGGTGCCCATCATGAAGATCCAGTCACCATCCAAGGTATCTGGGTGAATGTCTTTCCAGGCAAGTGTCCCATTCACAGTAACACATCCTTCACTTTGCATCCTGTCCAGTGACTATGAAGCTTGCAGTGGGAGGGATTACTGTGGTTTATTTTTTATTGGCATATACCAACTTCTTACTGGTTACTTTGGCTTAAACCCGGCTGGTAATTGACAGTGCAGTGGGACCCCCCCTATCCGCAGTCTCAGTTATCTATGGTTTACTGCAGAAAAAAGTTTAAAGATTCCAGAAACGGTTCATAAGTTTCAAACAACGTACCAAGCGACAGACTGTATGCAGGTGAGTACCCTCAATTTTCATTCTTTTCATTGCTCCATCATCCCTTGATGCATGGTATTTTTTCATTGCTATATCATCTTTTGAGAATCAGGCTAAGAATATCAGAATCCCTTTCATTCGAGAGAGTACAGTACTCTACAGTACTGTATAATAATGAACAATGTACTTTATTATTACTATATTTAATGTTGCCGATGTGTTACTGTGCATAATTCATCAATTAAACTTTTCCATATGTATGTGCATGGAAATCATATTATATATGGGGTCTGTGGATGGTTCGCTGTTATCCATGGTTTCGGCTGTCAGCGATAGGTCTTTGATAGTATCACATGTGGATACAGGAGGGCGACGGTACAATTCTCATAATCACATTTTTTTTCCCCCGGAACACTCTCTCATCCTCTTCTCCTCTTTCACTCACCTGTTACCCTGTCTTTCATTGCAGGCTATTCCTATGAGTCTGACCTGTGTCCCAGGCAGCTATATTGCCTCTGCTCTCCATTCTGACCCAAAGCAATTGCTCTGCATGTCAACTAACCTATCATTGAGTTTTCCACCTAAATATCCTATCACTGGGCTAGCCAGCTAATTAGCTTATTACTGGGCAAGTCAACTAAAGAGCCTATCACTGGGCTAGCTAGTTGGTATGGTGACTAATACTGATGGATGCTGTGCTGTTTATGAGGAGTTACTGACAGCATAGGATCTGGTGACCTTGACCACAGTAAGGCACCACTACTCCACTCAGCTGGGGACAGC
>JAODJU010000048.1:6438416-6454387 GCA_026776725.1 Gnathonemus echidnorhynchus
CCCCCCCCCCCCCCCCCCCCCCAAAAAAAAAGGCCTGTCACTCAGCAGCTAGCCTTTAGACGAGAATGCCAAATGTCCCCCACAGTCCACTTAACACATGCGCACATTGTGAATGAGGTGAGTCACACAGGCGGGAGAAAAATGACAAACCATGATAATTACAGTGGTTACCACGTGTGGCTGTGGTTAAGGTCATCACCGCCACTCAGGCAAACAAAATGGCTCCAGACTGAGCTCCTCACCCATGACTGGGCTTGCTGATTTGACGTGTGACATCACAGGCTGCAGATGAGTCTCTGGGAAAGCTGCAGGGCCTAGTGTCTGTCTGAATGTTAGTCTGTGTGTCTGTCTCTCTGTAACAGTCTGTATCTACCTGGCTGACTGTATGTGTGTCTGTCTGTATCTCTGTCTGTCTGTCTGTCTCTCCGTCTGTCTGTCTATCTGTCTGTCAGTTCACCCTTCTCTGCTCATAGTACTGGGTTTGCCACCCAACACAGACTTACTGTTTTGCATAAAAAGGCTTTTATTAGACCAAAGTGACTTGCACAGTGATTTTTACATGTATCCCTCTTTACAAAGGTGTGTTTGTTTTCTGCTAAGCACAGACTCTAAAGAATCACAGCCCTCAGGGGATTCGTCAGTTTATCAATTTTTACTTTTTCATTAAGGGAAAAACCGTGACATTCAGGAATCCTTCAATTTGGCTACCTGGCAGAAACTAGAAGAAAAAAATTCACCAAACCTTATTGTTTTATTCCTTTTTATTCTTTATATTTCTGGGATTCCCAGGCCAAACATTTTGAGTGTAGGTAGTAGGGGTGTAACAATGCATCAATTTGTATCGATGTATCGATTCAACGGCAAACGATCCGATGCATCGACGTGACCTCATAAATATCGATGCGAGCTTATTTTTTCTCACCTGTTCCAGTATTGTTTTCATGATCCACTCCGACGTATACATGGTCTACACCAGGGGTGCCCAATACGTCGATCGCGATCTACTGGTCGATCGCAAAGGTAGTGTGGGTAGATCGTATGGGATAAAAAATAGAGGATGGGTGACGCGTTCAACCACACCAGCTGCTGCAAAACTCTAGTCGAGCTACGGAGTCGCCTACCCACATAGCAACTGATTCTGGGCCAGATCCGCCTGCATCTCCTTAAATCTGGATGCCAGTGACATTGGGGCAGGAGACTCTGCACCAGAATCTGTCCAGAGTTCTAAACGATTACAGCTGGTCTGTATGCACTCTGCAAATCCGGCGTGCATTCGCCTGACCGTATATGTATGATCACTCACTCACCAGATGCGCAGCTGATAAGCTAAGAATCTGAAGGGCAATTGCCCCACATAGTGAGATGAGTCTGAACCGGGTCTGGGCCAAATGTTGTTCAGAAATTGCCACAGATCCGTAAACTGAATTTGGCCCAGTGTCTTTTTACACAACAGACCAATACTGGTCCGAATCTGCTTTCTGGATTTTAAACAGATAAGGGCCACATACTGTAAGGGCCAGATTTACATTGAATGTTACCAAATCTGGCCCGTATGAGCATCAGAGTCAAAGTTACATTCAGAGCAGCTTCCAGTGGAGGCAGTGAGTGGCTCTGTGGGCTAAGCCTCTGTGCCTGAGATCCAAAAGTTGTTGGTTAAAGCCGCAGCCTCAGCAGAGAACACTGCACATTAGGTGGCCCTGCACTGTGACCTCCAAGCTGTAAACACAGCTACAATGTTTCTTTTACACCTTCCCCATAGCTTAGAAGTCAGACAACATGCAGCACCCCCGGGGGGGGGCGGTTAAAGGCCTTGCTTAAAGACCCACAGATATTGCAAACATTCCACTAAACTTAAGAAAGGGTATAAAAATGCATGGGCGAACTGGACCAAGTAAGAAGTCAAAAACCTACCACTTCCATACGGAATGGGGGGGGGACTGTTTTATTCCCCATGTCATATTCGAAGTGCATTTGCCTCATCTGTCAGTCTGCCGTTGCTATTCCGAAGAAGGGAAATGTGGAGCGGCATTTTCGGACTGTTCATAAAAACTACAACATTAACTTCCCTCCGAAAAGCAAGCTGAGAGAGAGAAATGTGAAGGAACTAAAATCCCAGTTCAATTCAAAAATACTTCATCCCAAATGGAAATGAATAATAATAATAAAGAATGCTCAATATATTTATAAATAAATATATGTTTTGCATTTTTATAGTAGGTAGATCATTCTGACCTGGTCATTTATAAGTAGCTCACAAACTAGCGTCCCTTCAGAGCGTGTGTTTAGTACGGCAGGTGACGCTATGCTCAGAGCACACAATCTCCTGAACACACTGACCATTTAATTCTTCTTAAAAAAAACCTCTCAAAGAACATTACTGACATACTTGTTTCACCGCAGAAGTCAGTCATGTTAATCTTCCTCATTCTACATATCTGTCCATGCAATGTTTTTTATTTTTACCTTATTGCACTTTATTTTGCTTGTTTTATGGGATACTTCACTACACTAGATTTTGTGTAGACTTTTCCCAATAAAAATATGATAAAATGCTAATTATATTTGCCTTTTTTAATTCATTGAAATGTAAAGGATTATGTGAAATTTCGACTACTAACCCCAGTATCGAACTGAATCGAATTGTATCATATCATATCGTGGGACTTTCTGAGGTATCCAAAAAATCGAACCATTGGCTTAAGGAATTGATATTGTATCGTAAGGAAAGCTGTGATTTACACGCCTAGTAGGTAGTGGTGGGTTATTCTTCTGAAGGAACATATGTTCTTTATTGAGACTCTTATGTCTGGAGTGGTAACTAATGTACAAATGTAAATGGCTCATTTGGAAGCCAGATCTAAGTGTGTCCACTGTGAAGGGGAGGGGCCTGACCATCAAAGGCGATTCTAAGGACTCTGGGGGCCCTAGACAAAACACTCTATGGGGCCCTCCATCTCCCCTCCCCCTCATGGTAACATGGTAACATTTATTAGCTTTAATTTACTCTGAACCATAAATTAATAATATCAAGAAAGAGAATTTAATAAACACAAGAGCTTTATTTTCACTTTTGTGAAAAACAGAATAGACAAATACAGTGGAATTGTTGTGTGAATGTTCCCTATAAAAAAAAAAAACACTCCAGTTTCAGAAACTCTCAAACATTGTCCCAGGATGAAACATTATTCCAGGATGAAAACGCTAACAGGGTAGAAGCACATCTTTTGAAAAACAGTTCATGGAAATACAAACAGAACCAGACCCTGAGGTTTTAGGTAGACAGCAGATGAGGATCCTGTTAAGCGTGGAATCACACTATACTGAAAGACATTCAGGAGCTAGTGTTTTGGGTACAAATAGCTGCTCCTCCAAGCAGCCAATCAGCACACAGGGAGAGTCAAAAGGGCCATGCTGACATACAACAATTTACATGAGTGTGTTTCTGTTTGCAGGTTTGCCTTTCTGTAAGTTTATACAGTGTCTGTGTGGGGGGGGGGCTTCCCCCAGTGAGCACTGGATTGTTTTGCAATTACTGAACCATGGTCTCCATGCATCCGGAGATCCAGGTATGGCACCCCCAACCCCTGCCAAACACTCCCCCCCGGGGGCAATTATGCTCACACAGCAGCTGATGGTAGTCACCGTGGACAGGGCTGGGAAAGGACAGGGGCATTGGGGGGGGGGGGATCATTCCAAAGTGTTATTTAATAAGCGACAGATGACAATAATTTGGCAAAGCGCATTTAGGAGCATGAAGGCTCTTTCTGAGAGTGCCAGGCCCCCTCTGTGAACCACCTGGCCCTCACACTCTACGGCAGTGGCAGGCCTCTGGGGGGGGGGGATGCACGCTGCATATTGGAGCAGCTTTATTTTCTATTACACTGACACGCCCGCAAAATGGCCCAGCACCTTGTCCCTGGCAGGTGTGTGGCAGTCAACACAATCAGCTCGATAAATTCTCATCAGAAATAGACTGCATGGCCGCGACCCCATTACTGCCAGTAACGAGTATTATTGAAGCACTGTTTCAGCTGGAATTTATCATCTCCTACTCCCAGTAACTGCTGTACTCGAGATAGCTCACCCTCTGTAAGAATAACATAAATACCTCCCCTCAGGATAAACTGTACCTCACACACCTGAAACTCAGTAATACCTGAACATCATAATCCGAGCCTCAGTAACACCTGTACATCACACAGCTAAGACTTAGTAATACCTGTCATCACACACCTGAGATTCAGTAATACCTGAACATCATACACCCGAGCCTCAATAATACCTGTACATATCACACCAGAGCCTTGGTAGTACCTGTACATCTCACACCTGAACCTCAGTCATATTTGTACATCTCACACTTGAGCTTGAGTAATACCTGTACATCTCACACGAGCCTCCGTAAAAAATGTACATCACACACCTGAGACTCAATAATGCCTGAACATCACACACCTCAGACTCAGTAATAACTATACATCACACAGCTGGACCTTAATAGTACTCGTACATCACATGCCTGAGCATCAGTAATACATGTACGTCACATAGCTGAGCCTCAGTAACATATATACCTCTCTCAACTAGACCAAAGGACAGCTATCAGATATATCATTAATGCTGCGCCCATAATTTTTTGAAGCCATTAAAAATAAGAACAAAACGTATTAATAAACCCCTCAGAAACATAGCAACTACAAAAAAACGGAACCCACACAAACACACAATGAGTCCTTTTAGGCAACAAAACAGGACTCTGTTGCTGACTAGATGTCTCAGTTAATATGGACATAACCCCCAGGGACTGGCTGAACTATTTCATCAGCCGTTGCCATGGGAACCCTTTGTATCCCTTTGGCAAGCGGGTTTGTCTATACCTGGTATCCCCACCCCCACTGCAACTCCCCCCCACCCTCTCAGCTCAACACACCCAGAATATCCCAAGCACATGGCTGTGTCTGTTCCTTATTTTCCACATCATTCACTCCTGCAGTGACATGATCCTTTCATGCAGTCACGTGACCCCCTCTGTTCACGCGGTCACCTGATGCATATCATTTCCCTATGTGTGCCTGGGATCTTTCGATCTTTTCACACTATCTGCGTGGGGGGGGGGGATTCCCCCCAAAAGTAGAGATCGTTTGTGAAAGGATAAATGGCCCCTTGATAGCTTCAACCTTCCACATTGGGACCTTTGATCGCCCAAGCCTTATTCCCTGTTCTGAGGACCAGGAATCATCAGTAGGAGGAACTGTTTTAGCATCTGATTTGGCATAGAAGAGAAGCACAAAGGGGAGGGGTGAGAGAGAAACAGGGACACACTGAGACAGGCAGAGCAGCTGAAGAAGTTTGTTTTCACAGTGGAGTGGAACGGTGGCCCCTGGACCGCTCACCGAGTGAACGAGTCTCTTACTGCTGGATGAGGAGAATGCAGTGTACACTGCGCAGGAGAGTGGAGAGAGAGCCACAGATCGACACACCACAGGCCACAAAAGCTGGTTAGGCAGTGCCTTCATGGCTGCTGCACAACTGTGTGATTTAAGGAGGTGAGGCTTCCTCTCACTTGCTGTTCACCCCTGCAGCATATCATCCCATTATGGGTCCTCTGTAGGAGCCAAAAGCCTTTCACGCACTCCATAGAGTTTACTCCTTAATACAGGGTAGTCTCTGTGTGAGCATGTAGACATTAATACAGGGTAGTCTCTGTGTGAGCATGTAGACCTTAATACAGGGGAGTCTCTGTGTGAGCATGTAGAAAATACAGGGTAGTCTCTGTGTGAGCATGTAGACCTTAATACAGGGGAGTCTCTGTGTGAGCATGTAGACCTTAATACAGGGGAGTCTCTGTGTGAGCATGTTGACCCTAATACAGAGGAATCTCTGTGTGAGCATATAGACCTTAATACAGGGGAGTCTCTGTGTGAGCATGTAGACCTTAATACAGGGGAGTCTCTGTGTGAGCATGTAGACCTTAATACAGGGGCATCTATTTGACATCTGCTCCCAGTGGTAGCACTGCCATCAGATCCAGTTGAATCTGTACGACTGAGCCTGATTTACTGATCTTGTATGACTGAGCCTGGCTAACTGCTCCTGTACAACTGAGCCTATATGACTGAGCCTGATTAACTGAGCCTGACTAACTGTTCCTGTAAGACTGAGCCTAACTGAGCCTCTAAGGCTGAGCCTGACTAACTGAACTTGGGGCTCTCAGACCCAGATCCTATAATCCCATTGACTTGCGGGGTTCCATGATTGTCAACATCTGACGAGTAGCAGCAAAACACGGTTCCAGAAAGTGAACGACTCCATAAGACTCTTTAATACCATGATGAGAACATCAAGGAGGCTGTAGAGGAAAACCACCCCTCAGCAGAAGAGCAGCGCCTGCCTGACATAGTGGCTGCCAGCGTCATGGCCCTGATAACCATTCAGAAGGTACGCTAACGGGCCGGACCGCCACATCCCTCTGCGGCCGAGCTATATGCGATAGGGGCTGCCTCATGACTGTGATGAAAATGGCCCGACATACAGCTCCAGGGCCAAGACGTGTCCCCCTGAGTGCCTGCATACCGTGAATTAATATGGAGACTGCTGTTAATGCTATCATCGCCTGAGGGACGGCGGGGGGGTGAGTCACTCATGCCCCCTCCCTCCAGCCGGACAGGGATTTTGCTGCATATTCACTCGTATTTAATTATTTTGTGGAAAGGAGCTGCAGCTTCAGTTCGCCCGCGTCCCTCGGCTAGCCCCTCGTTTTTCATTCTACGCAGTTCCTCCGTCCTTTAATCTCACTGCTGCCAGTGACAACACAGGCAACTGCAGCAAGAAGGGAGGGCGAGAAAGAGAGAGAGAGAGAGAGAGAGAGAGAGGGAGGGGCTGCAGAGAGACGGCCGCAGGAAGACGGCTTCCACCCCAACGTGGCCTGTGCTCGGTGCTGCCAGCTATCCATGCAGCACATGCATGTGGCAGGAGACACTGCAGTCTGACCGGAGGCCACTTTGTTCGAGGATCTTTTAAATAAAACCTGGCTGCTGAAGAGGAGTTTTACAAGGTTCCAAGTTCCCTCCACTTGATAGGTTCCTTCCTCTGCAATTCTATCCAGCCTCCACCTTTATCTCCATAGTTTCCCTCCACGTCTCCCAGTGCATCAAAGATCAGTCCCAGCATGCTCACCAAACCCTGTCCACTACATCCCAGTATGGGGGGGATTGGGAGGTCCTACAGACATCACAACCTACTCCTACCTTTGGCTTCCCTTTATCTATGTTTCCTGTGCTGAGGACATTGCATGGTCTTCACCTGTGCAGCTGTGCACTGGGAGGTGCCATTGTGACAGTTCTGTCACGGGCCCAGCTTTGGCTGGCCTGTCCCATCACTGCTCGCATGCCACATCTCACTGCATCTGAGCTTAAATACTTCCATGTCTTGAACTGTTTCATGCATGGATGCGTATGTACTGTAAGTGCTAAGATGGGTGACGACTTCTGAGTATAAGGTTACTGTGTCTAGTTTCAGGTACAGAACCAGTATTACCCCATTCTAAAATGGGAAACAATTTGTGTAGATTTCTGCTCCCATATGGCTGTAATAGCAGTAAGTTCTTATAACTTTGAAATGGATGCTATGTAAATAACTGATATCAGGTAAATGGCATATAAAGGCTCCATGATAACAGGCCAAACAAGGCTGGTAAAATACATGATTCACAGCCACCAACCGACAAAAATAATGTCATAACAATGACATATGAATGTAAAAGAAGAAGACATTTTCAGAACCTGTGCCAGGGGTCAAATGTGTGGATGACAGCATAGCCAACTACCTGCTCTCAAAAATAAAAATGCTATTATAATTTAGCAACCCATCTTATTCAACCTTAAAATTAACGGACTAAATTAGAATGGTCTGGTTAATCAGCTAATCGTTTGTTTTATTTTGACCAAAAGAAACCAAAATTAGGTTAATTAAAGAACATAAGGTGGACCCTTAGGAGTTTATTCCAAGCTCACCCCAAAGGAATAACCTTGCAGATGTACTCAAGGTCAAAACATAAGAGAACAGATGAAAGCAGACAAATTGTACTTTCGCTGCAGAATGGCGACAAACACAGACTCTAACACAGTCCCACCCTCCTTAGCCACATATGTTTGGTGACATGACCCTAAGGCCTGAGTGCTGGGGGAGGGGGGGGGAAGCACGTCATTAAACATTAAAGGGCAAGAAGATACAGAATGCTTGAGGCACTGCTGCTGTTTCTGCTGTAAAATGAATTAATATGTGAAGAGATCTGAAGTCATCAGCTGCCTGCATAACCCACTGAGACCATAAAACTGAGCCTGGAAACCTGAGCCTGGCTAACTGCTCCTGTATGACTGAGCCTGACTAACTGGTCCTGTAAAGCTGAGCCTATATGATTGAACCTGACTAAATGATCCTGTACGACTGAGCCTGATTTACTGATCTTGTATGACTGAGCCTGGCTAACTGCTCCTGTACAACTGAGCCTATATGACTGAGCCTGATTAACTGAGCCTGACTAACTGTTCCTGTAAGACTGAGCCTAACTGAGCCTCTAAGGCTGAGCCTGACTAACTGAACCTGTAAGACTACACCTGACTACCTGATCCTGTATGACTAAGCATGACTAACTGAGTCTGACTTACTGATCTGGTGCAACTGAGCCTGTTTGATTGGGCCTGAAAAACTGAGCCTGACTAACTGATTCTGTAAGACTGAGCCTCACTAACTGAGTCGGTATCACTGAGCCTTCCTAACTGATCCTGTAAGACTGAACCTAACTAACTGATCCTGTACGACTGAGCCCAGTTCCGACTGAGTTTGTTTGACTGAAGCTGATTTAGCCTGATACAGTTTATATGAATCAAACTGTTTGAATGAGCCTAACCTAGCCTGAGAGGAGCATGACTTAAAAAGACAGGTGCACACACACATATTATAGTTATACAGAGAAGAGAAAGTGGCTGGTTTCAGTAACTAAAAAGGAGAATATGTACTGTAAATTGGTCAGTGTTATTGGCGTCATTCACGCAGGAGTGATGACAGTTTGCATCAACTGCGCAACATTCCAAGAAAGACGTCAATAAAGTATACACTGCACAGTGAAGAGATTGACAGATCACATTGACTACCCTTGTGACCGTTCACCTTTGGCCCATAGTCCCTAATGAGAACACACACCCCAGAAATGGATTAATGTGCGGGCTACTCACAGGCATTGGTCACGGCGAAGCTGTTGGCAGTCTCGATGTTGTCCACATGAGGAACCAGGTTAAAAGGTGCTTCCGACGCATTTGGGCTGGTGTTGTGCAGGAATATGGCTAGGCGAAATGCGGTGTATTCCTGGTCCGTGTTTCTGATGAAAAGCCCGCCTGCCGTGACAGATGTGAAGACACGTCTTAGTCAAAAACACCAGCGACAGCCGTGAAATCTGCTGTTAAATCTGCTGCACGGTGCAATTATTCCAAGGGCAGCTGAAGCCAAGCGAGTGCATTCAACTGGATCAGAGCCGTGCCAGATTCTCCCGAGATAAATGCTGCGGTTTTTTTTTTTTTTTTTAATTGGTTATTTGTTAAACAGAATTTGTGGTGATAGTAAAAAAAAAAAAACTGAAACCATGAAATCATTCATGCTGCAAACCACATCAGCTGTATCTCCATCATCAGAAAGTAAGCTACAAGGATCCCATATGAGCAGCCGCCCGTACTTCACAAAGAATGATGCGGCACTAGAGTGAATGAAATCACCCCATGGAAGGCGAAGAAGAAATGCTCCTCTACAACACAATAGGCTTATGTCCAGATTCACACGGTATTTAAAATATACACTGGAGAAACAGGCGGTAACTGGTGCAGGGAGAACATCCCATAGCAGGCTGGTAACTGGAATGCGGCAGTGGCGCTTTAAAAGCCAGTAGTGAGCTGGGAACACGGGGAACGCGCCAGGAGCAGCAGGCAGACGCGTCGCTCGGACCGCTATGTGCGGCTTGGTGCGCAGGACGCAGGCGACCTGCATGCGGCTTTTACTTTACAATCCATCTCGGTCAATTATTTTTCCTTTATATATTTAGCGATTAAAATATTTAAGAAGACATAGGCTACACCATAGTTACTCTTCTGTTATTCTCACAAATTTATGGAACATATTTACTAGGAATCATGCAAGATTAAAAAAACAGCATAATGCCCGAGCGGACGCACTTACCGATCTGAACGCTGCTCGGAAAGGCGCCCATAGTTACCCCCCAAAAAACGGAAAATACCAAGGGAAGCTGTTTCCAAGTAATTTTCATCTTTCGTTTTGTTAAAAAATGTTGAGAGACATTGAGGACGATGTCACACGCGGAAAGAAGCAGACACCGACCGCTAGTAATCCATCCCGACTGCTTTTCCCGCAGTGTCCGCGGCCACCGGTGCGACTCTGTCGGGCAGTCTCGCCAGCTGTGAGTCTAGCGGCGGAGTGGATGAGGAGACGTGCGCTCCCCCGCTCCCTATCGGCGACCCCTCCCCCGGCAGCTTCCTCTCCCGGCCACTTCCCCCTTCTTCCCAGTCCGGCTCCTCTTTTCTGAAGGATTATCAGTGGGGCAGTGGGCTGCTTTTAACAGGAGCCTGGTGCCCGGTTCTGTGCAGTCATACTAGGCAAGGTAATCACTTCTCAGTAAAGACCCTCACCATTTTATAGCGCGGGTTTTGGGGATTTAAAGAAATGGACCAGCATTGTTCAAGAGCGTCCCAGCGATTCCCTTATAACACACCACAAACACTTCTCTTTGGCTGTACCGTTGCAAACAGTGTAACCACTGCAAATCTGTCCTATAAGTAATATGCTAAACGGCACTACAGTCATGCAGCTTATCACTGTATCGTACAGGCGTATTGCTCTGTTGTTCGCCCTTCGTTTAGTTTCTCATTTTACTGATGATCAGATCGGGTACGGGGGGGGGGGCGCAAATCACCTTATAAAATGACACAAGGTTATCTCAGAACTCACAACTCATTTATTCCAATGTCGGCTTGTTGACGTAGGAAGCGGCAGAATATGGGATCCATAAGTGACACTTACAATATCTGCATTTTGCTTTCGTCAGCAAAGAGGAGTGTCCCTCTCCCCGCACCCACAATCTTTGTCAATTCACAAGTTTCCTTCCATATGCAAACGCGAAATTAAAGGCATAATTGCCTCCGGAAGGTGGGGCACCGGATTACGAGGCTATATTTACTTAAATTATAAATATGTATTCAGAATATCTGCATTCGAGGGCTACTTGTAAAAAAAAAAAAGAACGCTCCAAATTGTTCTACCATAACGTGCGCATGCAATGTCAGTGCAATGGCAATGAAATGGCAGTGAAGCCCCTCTTTCGTGCTGCTCAGTAACAGGCGCAGGGCACGCGCTCTGCACGCGCGCTGTCCTTGGTCCTGGAGCTCAGTCCCCTTCGGGGGAAAAGTAGACGGCGCTGCGCCAACCCAGGCCATCCGCTGCGCGTTCTCCTCTGCACGCACACAAACACACACACGCACGCACAGACACATATATATGCATGTCTGCTTCAACAAGGTCAGTATTCAAACATTTGTGTTACAGCCAAACAAGTATCACAAGGATAAGAGAGACGCTGTCAGAAGGGCTGTTTTTGGAAAAAAAAAATTGATAAGTGCATATACCGTAGATTGGTTCTATCGGCAGTGTATTTACATCAGCCCAACAATTAGTGCTTAACCCCTCCTAAGATTTTTGTAATCAGTGCAATTCATGACTCGGATGTTTGCTTCATGGCCAGATATCAGAATAGGATATCATAGCCAAGGAGTAAGAGTAACTCCTTTGATATAGTATAATATTCAGCAGCTGTACTCAGTTACTGCTGATTCTATAGACATGTGTTTGACATCCCTGCTATGTAAGTAATGTGCGATGCAGGCTGCCCATATATGGCATGTGATATCAGCTGCAGGAAACCAGGGAGGTTCTGTTCATGAAGACGTTTCCTCCAGTGGAGCCTGCAGTCCCAAAGGGTGGGTTGACACTTGCATGGCTTTGGGACTATAAGCCCTGCCAGACTGCCTACAGAAACACTGCATTTTAATCCATCAGTTACACTCTTATAATAGCTGTTCACCTCCACGTCTACCAGATATCTTGACCATTTAGGTGCTGTAGGAAGGAGAGGACCTGAGGACCAGCTTACAGTATGGCCAGTGTGCAGTGCTGTAGGAAGGATTGAGCACGTGCATGGAAAAAGCTGACAGTGACTCATGGAGACTGAGGTTGATGATATCAAACAGCCCTTATCTCCTGTGGTTTCCTCTGCTTCTGGAACCAGCTGGATGACAGTCCAATTTGGCTAAACTAAGGCAGAACATTTTAGCCCAAGAAGGTCTGATTTAATACAATCAATTGGTTATTCTGAAGAAGGGGGGTGTCGTTAAGATGCAGAAAGATACCTATGGGGAGGGGTACAGCCAGGTAGGCGCAGTGTGTGTGTATCTCAACTGGAATGCTCTGGGTCTTATTTAGAGACGCATTTTGGTCCTGTGGCACAATCGTGGCTACATGTAATTTGTGCTATTTGCTCATTTATACTTTATAGGACAAAGCATCTGCAAAATACATACAGTAGATATAAATGTAATAAAAGTGGTTCACATGCTCTCTGTGTGCCCTCTTCTGCATTACCCCCCTTGGCCACACCACTAACCCCACCCCATCATGGAGCACGGTAGCAAGCATGCAGCTCCTGGCTGTAGTTTTAAAATCAATTACTGACATATGGTTATAAGCAGCATAGACTGCCTGTAATCTCACAGGCTGTAATTTTCCGTTGCGTTTAACCTGGACGTTTGTGTCACGTTTTTGAGAAAAAGGCATGTTACAGTCCAGGGAAAGATATATTTCAACTCTGTTGTGAAACTCATTTGTGTTTGTTTCCATGTCCAAAACTTATTCTCACAAAATTCAGCATGAGCCTGTGGAGATGTACCTTGTTTCTGTTATTTATATCTCATTATGCCTGTATCTTGTGTAGCCGTAGTGCAGAAAGCAGAAGTGGGAGGCTGTTGTCAGGAGAGGCAGTTGTTTGTATCTCGGGGCTGCTCAGGTTAGGGATTCGTACCGGGGGTCCGTCCGCAGGATGCTGGGAAATTCCAGGGCTGATCCTTCACCTCCTGCAGCAGTGGGTCCTCCACTGAGACGTCAGGGTACACATTCACACACACCGACACCTGTAGCCACACTTGTGTGTGTTTTTTTTTCCCTCAGCGCCATTGATCCGATAATCAAATGTTGAGTTTCTTGCCACGCACACCAGTATGGGGATAGGCTGATCGGTGGTGATATTCCATACCGCTGAAGATATTGCTGCTGTCAGTTGGACAAAACCGCCAGCTCTGAGGCTTGGTTTCGGTTTAACCGTGAGGAAACGTGAGCAGAGCCTGCCTGTTACGGTGCTCAGTCTGAGACACCTGTTCGTGGATGGGAGAGATGAACAACACTGCAGTTATCATGCATGCGATGGACTTACACATTGACTGAGCTCCTCCCCAGTCCCAAGGCTTTCCAGTGGAGTATCAAAGGAGCGAAATGCTTGCACGGTTCAGGGCTTCCTCTGCTGGAAGGGAGGATCATTATAAAAGTTAGTTCACCTCTTTTTCCAGGCCGCCTAGGTGCACCCCCCCCCCCCCAGTCATATGGTCTGCAGTGGGTGGGATCAGATTTGGGCATGGCCTGTACTATGATGTGGGTCACGCAGCTTGTGGGGGGGGGTACTGGGCTGGAAGCTGGCTTCTGAAGGTGCGGCACTGCGACGGAGCTGCTGGCAGTGGGTGAGACTGTGACACTAGACAGTAATTAATTGTGAAAACATAATACAGGAAATGTTCAGTGGGTGGATGTTGTGCTAAACCGGCATATGAAGGATTTTTTCTTGATGCCTCTTAGCATCTGATGGTTTCTTAATGAAGAGACCTGTAAGACCCCCCCCCCCCCCATGTCAGTCTCACCCTACACATCCACTCACTCCCCAAAAACAGCACACCCTCCAAATACAGCTTCCCTGATAAAATATCTCCACCCATGAGAGAGATATGGTTCACACTGTAGCACAATACTTGTGTCTGGGTGCTGCTTTTCTTTTTTTTTGGGGAGGGGGGGGTGCAGCTGAGAGACTGGCCCTGGGTGTGAGCCAGGAAGCCCATTATGGAGTAGTGGAGTTGGAAGTGTGGTTAAAGTGAGGGTAAAATGCTAATGCTAACGCTACAGCCTTTTAAGCTGTCAGAATAGGAAGCAGCTATTTGGAGTGACTACACCTAATATGTGAGCATATGTTCCTTTCTTGACATCACTTCCTGTCTGGCTCCAGTGTCTTCTCACAGTCCATCCACATGTTGTCTATCCACAACATGCTTGGTGACGGGATGGTACAGTGAATTCACTGCCATGGGCCATCCAGACCGGGTTACTGAGCAGGGGAGCGATGGCCACTGCCCCCACGGGTATCGACCCACCATCACTGAGGCTAAAAGTTTATTGATATGAGGCCAGATGAGTAGGTCTTGGTGGCTGAATGGGAGAAGGAAGTCAGTGGCACGGTGAGAAAGGTGTAAACACAGCCATGACATGGTGTGTGTGTGTGTTATTCTTACATTCTGTGGACGAGATTGAAACACAATGTGATAAAAACCTGTGTAATGCTTCACATTGACTGTACTTTCATCATGCCTTCATAATGCATTCATAGAACATTCAGTGCACATTCATAATGCATTCATAGATCATTCATCCATTACACCTACAGGAACTTTTAAGACATCCCATTCTAAATCCATAGGCATTAATATAGAGTTGGACTCCCCTTCGCTGCTTTAATAGCTGGCACTCTTCTGGGAAGGCTTTCCACAGGATTTTGCAGTACAGTATGTTGGTGGGAAATCTTGCCTATTCATCCAGAAGAGCATTTGTGAGGTCAGGCACTGATGTTGGGCACGAAGGCCTGGCTCACAGTATCCGGTCTAGTTCATCCTAAAGGTGTTCAGTGGGGCCGAGGTCAGGGCTCTGTGAGGGCCAGTCAAGTTCTTCCACACCAAACTCACCCAACCAAGTCTTTATGAACTTTGCTTTGTGCACTGGAGCACAGTCATGCTGGAACAGAAAAGGGCCTTCCTCAAACTGTTCCCACAAAGTTCAAAGCATAGAATTGTCCAAAATGTCTTGGTATCCTGAAGCATTAAAAGTTCCCTTCACTGGAACTAAGGGGCCCAGCCCAACCGCTAAAAAACAACCCTATACCATTATATACTTTATAGTTTGGATTTCTGCAGCTATTGAGTCCACAGAGCGTTGGTGACTTTTACACACGATGTGTCTCAGCACTTGGTGACCAGCTCTCTTACTTTACATGGTCTGCCACTTCATGACTGAGTTTCTCTTGTTCCTGAACACTTCTGCTAATTTCAAAGGTGGCATCCAATCACAGTACCATGCTTGAGTTCTCCAGAATGACAAATGTTTGTGAACCTGACTGCATGGATAGGTGCTTGATTTTATACACCTGTGGCGATGGGTCCGAATTAAACTCCTGAATTCAATGATTAAGAGGTGTGCCCCAATACTTCTGTTTATTTATATATTAATAACAAACATTATACAATTATATTTGTTATTATAACTGTGTTTGTGTCTCTGTCCGTCCGTCTGCCTGTGTGTCTATGTCTGTGAACCAGATGTTCCCACGATGCGATCAAAACCTGTTATTTTGACATGTGGGGACATTTTTCTGGTTAAGGTAGGATTAGCTAGGGGTTAAGGATGTCATATTTGGGATTACAGTTTTGCCTATAGAAATGATCTGGATGATCCCCATAAAGATATGAATACAAGCATGTGTGTGTGTGTCTGGGTGTGTATCTGTCAGTAGCTGTGTGTGTGTGTGTGTGTGTGTGTGTGTGTGTGTGGGG
>JAODJU010000048.1:6465269-6477831 GCA_026776725.1 Gnathonemus echidnorhynchus
CCTGGTGGTGTACCGGACAGGACGCGGATGGGTGAATCCCCTGGTGGTGTACCGGACAGGACGCGGATGGGTGAATCTCCTGGTGGTGTACCGGACAGGACGCGGATGGGTGAATCTCCTGGTGGTGTACAAGACAGCAACTATGACGATTCCCCTGAATATGGAGATTTGTTAAGACATGCATTTGCATTCAGCGTCTCTGCTGTTTTCTGAATTGAACTTGGTCTTGAGGACCAAGAAGCCCTTCTACCAAGAAGATCCAGGTCCTACTGCTCATCTGAGAGCCTCAGTTTTGAATGCCAAAGGCACATCACACACTAGCTATAGCTGCAGCCTTCATTATTATACATCATCCTGTGCATCACTAGATTTAAATTCAAAATGCCACAGATGCCTAGGCTTTACCCATGTGTGTGTGTGTCTGTGTCTGTGTGTGTGCTTGTGGATATCAGTTATCTTACGCCGAACACAGGAATGAACTTGATTAATCACAGAATGTCAGCTTGTGAGTTTAGGCTAGTATTTATCTAGCATTAATAACGATCTGATCTACAAACTAATGTCCTCCTGTCCCAGAACACCCCTCTGCAGAACAGAATGTGCCCAGCAGTCATATTAATAGCACACAGTGACCTTCACTGTTAACTGTGACTATGCTTTTTCTTTCTGTTGTATTCATGCTCAGCATAAACTACAAATCCCAAAAGATCAACAGCACACTCCTCCTGGAGAAGATTGTTTATCACATAAATACTGGCCACTGTCTATTGGTATGGACTGAGACTAATCTCCTGAGTTCGATAGCTCATGGTCAAGCATTGTGAAAGACCTTATTAAGACCTCCTGTCTTTGCTATAATGCACATATGTAAGATCAAAGTTCCTACCTCAGATGCTCCCTGAATTCAAGGGTCCAGAGTACAGAACACTGTACCGATCACCTAAAATTCAGTCCAATTGATTTTTTTATTGTAAACCTTCCTAACAGTTGCCCAGATGTGTCAAACCGATCACAAGTCATCAGAACACTGCAAAGAATTCCTTCAGAATACTCACTATTGTTACATGCATAGCTTAGTCGAACTACGGTTATATCTCAACTATGCCATTTAATCGGACTACTGCCCTTGTCCCAGTATGCACGGGAATGGAATCGAATTATTGATGGCCGACTCCGCTACAATAGGTGGCGATATGGCTCCTTTCAGCTTGTACAATTATGCTTTTTCCGGTTGACCAATTACACCACAGATGTTAAAAAATAATAAAAGTAATAATGGATGCGTGGATAAATTAAGTGACACAAGCTTTAATTGCAATCTGCCGGAAGAACAGATACAACGAGATCAGGATAGCATAACAAGAAATTATGTGTTTTGTATAATATACTATGACAGCACGTTATTGGAAATTTTTCAAATGTTGCAATGTGATTTTGTAATAAATATTGGGGTATTTCTAAAACAAAAGAGAAGTTCAACATAAAATTTTCACGAACTTGTCTAGGAGTGATTTAAACTGCAAGGATGAAAATGACTATGATTGGCTCGGAGAACGCATGCAGCGATCATGTGAAAGCAGCAAAGGTAACCTTTAAACTGATTTTTAACCATATCTTGAAAATGGATAATAATTAAAACTGCAAAACTTGCTGGGTTTTTTTTCCTATGACAAAATAAAAATGTTTTAGTGAAACTTAAACTCCCTGTGCTATAAATGCTAATCTGTACCAAACTGAATGTAAGAAAAAGGCTGATCTTAATCTAGCTGACTAGCGATGTAAGAACTCCATGTGCATAACACGTGATGTTTGTATTAATATTGCATGTGGTCAGTCCTCCGCTATGCTCCAAGCTTCTTCTGTGTACTGGCTTCTTCTGTTACTTCCGGGTCAACGCCCACAGGGGGGATATTGTGGAGAATGGGCCGAGCACCTAGGCCAGTTTGCATCCAACTGAATGTATACATGCAGGAGTAAATCGACTCCCAATCGCATTATCAGGGTGTCTTATCCCAACTATAAGAAATTCGATTTAGCACAATTTCAGTTGGACTAATGTGTTTACATACGCTTTAAAAGTCCAGTTTAAGTCGGATTAACACAATAATTAGATTTTCTTAGTGTGCATGTAAACGTACTGACTGAAAAGTACTCCAGAACACTTCAAAGAACTTCTTCAGAACACTGCAGAGAACTCTGTGCAGAACGCAACACTTGCAGTTCTTCAGAACAGATACTCAATCTCCTTCTCTACTTCTGTACTACCCCATAATCAACTCTTTAATGGTAACTCACTAATTATCATGGTACAGCTATTAAGGTAATAATCTTCTAATTGTGAAACGATTCTTTTTAAGTGATTTCAGCCTATGGTCTGTGTTGCAGCTGAAGATCAGCAAGCCATCGTCTGGTATTTCTGGTGAGCCTTACTTTCAATTACCACCATCAATACCCCAACCCTAACCTCCTTACATAGTGTTAATACCCACCTCAGGGTACTTCCTAGTGCAGAGATCAAGAAAAGAGTCACCTGCGAAAACGGGAACGATATCCTCTAAACCCAAAAAAGGCATCTGAGCAGGGCTCCTTCAAGCCATGGCAAAATAAAGAACAATGTGAAGGTCGGTTATGTATTACATGTGTAGCAATTATATATTGCTGATAAGATGTCAAACAACATCTGACCACAAATTTGATTATGTTAACTGGTTTACCCATTGAGGTTACATAACTTAATGAGATCAGTTTACCTGATTATACTTGATGGGATTGAGCCACACAAATTGGATGGACTCATTTATAGGATTGTATTAGGGGACAGGGTTGCCATATGCAGAGCGCTTTGGTATTGGACCAGATGGACTCTTTACTGAGAGCGTTAGAGCTTCTTGCTGAGAGTGAGGGCAAGAACCCACATGGACAAGTTCAGCGGAGGAGGCAGAGCAGAGCCAATCAGCTGCCAGCTCCCCGCCCAAAAGCACCGCGCTGCCCTCAGAGGGCCGTGTGACCGAATCACTCTGTTAAGCACACAGCTAAATACATGATTTTAAACCATCCTTGCAAATCCACCTCTCACAGAGGTTAGAAACTGTAACATTTAACAAAACAGGGGGAAGAACAGGAAGTCAGAGGAGCAGAATGCGGCATGATTATAATAAAAATGAGTCTGATGACAGTGATAGTCATACTGCGGAACAGCGCTTTCCATAAACTGAGGGGGCATTTACATTTAAATGGGATTCTCATGAATAGAGCGCAATCACAGAGCAGAGCGAAGACAGCTGCCGCCACTGGAGGGAACAGGCGCCGCTCGGAGCGGCGGTGAGCTCGGAAGGCCAAAGTCCGGCCCCTTGAAGGAACACAATACACAAGTATCCACAATCCTCTGCAGCAGCCTGTGGCTAAGGGGCGGAGATGTTTTGGTGCCAGAAGGGAGACAACCTAATTCGAACTACGGCTTGAGCCTTTCGGACACCATCCTTCATCTCCGAGCAAATCCACCATCCTGCTCCTGACAATGGACAGCTGGGGGTCTGATTCCAGGGCGTCTGCTTCCTCTTCTCCATCATCTGCCACTAGTAAAGCAAATGACAAGCATCTCCAGGGGCAGTTTTCCGACCTCCTCTATAAACAAACGTGGTCTGGGTGCATCATCCAATATTCCTGTACTGTACCCCACCTCCAAGAAATCCAGTCTGCACTGGATCCCCAACCCCCATTATTCCAGTTTGTACCAGTGCTCCACCCTGAGAGCCCCAAGCAGCAGCCCTGGTGTGAGCTGAGAGATAAAGGCTCATTAACGCCCTTCCACTGCCATGTGCTCGTCATGGCTAACGGTGTGACCGGACTCCATCTGCTTGATCTTCTTTGCTGTGTGAAGGCCTCGAGTGACACTGTAAAAACACACTCCTGGGGGCGACGGGGTGCATCACCATAGAATATTCATTCAGATACTGCAGAGCAAGGATGCTCATATGCAGGGTGACGTATACAGGAAAGGGGTCTCTGTAACCCCAAACCTTCAGGAACCAGTTACTGTAAGTGAGGTCTACTTTTCTGACTGCCAGACTCCTTCCCATATACCAGTCTTTTAAAGATTCTAGGTCTCAGTTTTGGTTTATTGTGTGTATATGTGTGTATGTGTGTGTGGGTATGTTTTTCTTCCCGTCTTCCTGATCCTTCCATTTTAGGAGGAAATGCAAGCCTGAGTCACTGTGTTAGGAGGCAGTTGGAGTCAGTAGGTTAGGAAGCAGTGTGAGTCAGTGCATTAGGAGACGGCATGAGTCAGTACTCACTGTCAGACTTCCTGCGGCTTCAAACCAGAAGCAACTTGGGCTGAGTCTTCGCTCTTTCAGGCGCAGACAGGGTACATGGTGTTGGAGCTGAGGGGTGGGGGGGGCACTGCCTATTCGTGCAGGACTTCCTGATGGGTTTCACTCTGCACATTCTGTCTGAGCACAGGGGCCCAGCATGCATCCCCTAGCTACAGAGGGGTGCTTAGGTAAACAATAAATAAGCGATAAAACCCACAGACTGAGACACCATCACGGCCACACACAGCCACACCGCCTCACACAATAATACCACATATTGTGTATTTTTCATGATGGATTTCTGTCCCACTGGGTAAGGAATACACTCCACATGAAGATAAATCTTACTGCTGTCCTACTAAGCCAATAGCATAGATTTGTCCTGTGCCCTGATTTAACAACAGTGACACATAGTACGCAGCTGTGTGTCAGTCAGAGCACAGACCCTGTCTGCAATGCTACGGTGCGATACGACAGTGCAGTATGCCGGTGCAGTATGAGAATGCAGTATAGCAGTGGAGTATAACTGCAGTATGACAGTGCAGTACAATGGCACAGTATAACAGTGCAGTATGAGAGTGTAGTATAACTGCAGTATCACCGTGCAGTACAACGGCGCAGTGTGACAGAGCAGTATGACAGCGCAATATAACTGTGGTATAACAATACAGTGTTCCTGCCATCCTAATCTTGAGCTTGAGAAGCTGCCACAGTTTGACTATCCCTACTGCGTGGTCCTTGGGGTCCTGAGATTCATCATAGAAACTGTGTGTGTGTCTGTGTCTGTGTGTGTGTGTGCGTGTGTGTAAATCTGTGTCTGTGTGTATGTGTGCGTGTGTGTATATGTGTGTGTGCCATCTGAGCCCGTCTCTGAGAAGGACAGATAGAGGGTCTAAGCAGTGATTATTCCCAGGTTATGTGACATAATTCCGATGCCCAAAGAAGTCACTGCAGACCTAGTGTGGGGCACAGCACTAAATCCTTCATTCCATCACCGGGAACAGAAGTGAGTGGCATAGGCTAGAAGTACAGTGAAAGAGCCAGCCACCACCAGAGCACTGGAAGGAGAAGGGAGTGACACAGACCACAGGGGGTGTGAAAGAGCCAGCCACCACCAGAGCACAGGAAGGAGAAGGGAGTGATACAGGCAAAGACAAAGGACTTTGCCTTTTCCTTACTCATGCATACAGAGTTAGCATATCACAAAAGAGTCATTGTTACTCATCCACATACAGTCACTGTCACTGATCCACAGAGTTAGCATATGAAAAATAGTCACTGCTACACTGTTAATATCACTAATTCACAGATTTTACATATCATAAGAGTCATTGTTACTCATCCACAGAGTTAGCAAATCTCCAAAAGAGTCACAGGTATCGTATCTCCCGAAAAGCTACTGCGAGTTCCTGTTACTGTGTCACACAAAATCACTGCATCTCGGAGCCACTTCTGCTGTGGCATCATCTGCAGTATTTCTGTCTCCATCGGCTCTTTCCTCATCCTGTCCCTGAAGTGACTTTAATGAGAGATGATTATCTCTGCTCACAGCGCATCAACGGTCCAGCTTATGGCACAAGATCCGTACCCCAAGCGCACACATGGCTCGTGTGACAGACTTCTGGAGCAATTGCACATTCTCTGCAATCGTACAACCCAGGTAGCTTCCTGCCGAGGAGGGAATGAGGGGGGAAACAAACAGGCAATGAGCTGCACATGTGTACTGATTCCTGAAAGCAAGCAGTGGCTATGGATCAGTGAATGTTTCACTGAAACAAACTTAAGTCCCTTATCATACAGACATCAATCACAATGACTGGGTCAGGACTATTTGGGGATACTGTAGACACCGTGTGAAGGGGATTGGGAGGAGAGGAAATAGATGGGTAGAGTGAAAGAACATCTCAGCAGAAGTATGCCAGTAATGTCCAGGTGTAGCCTGCCTGAGTTAGGTCTTCGCACAAGGTCAAGTCGGTGAGTCCCAGTAGCTTGATCAGTTATCTGACCAACCTGGAGTGCCTCACAAGCGGCACCATCACTACCCAGGGGCAGGTCCGCCCTGAAGGCTGTGCTCTGCTTTAGCACAGCCCCACGTGACCTTCATTTCCGTGTGAAGAAGGTCCTTCTGAGGCTCGCCCACCCCAGGGGCTTTTGGTCACTTAGCTTCACACGCAGCTTTCATCTGGCAAAATCAGCCCCTCGTGAATGTCGATACGGATGCGTATCCCATAACCTGGGATGCTGCGTCAGTCCTACTTTCACATACCGCGCCTCCAAGCAGCTAATTATTCTTCCACACGTTTGGCTGCTTGATCCCCTCCAAACAGCCGGACGTCCACAATGAGCTGAACTTCAAACAGATGGACTCGCAAGCGTTGTCCAGGGCTGAATATTCGAAGTGGCATAATTGATTAATTGGTCTAGGGTTAGGACTGCATCGCAAGGCAGAGCCAAATGCAGCACTGCTGCACGGAGGCTTTCCAAGTCTGCTGTGACGGTGAAGAATGAGCCTTGTGACACCTCTGTTCTTTTCACTGCTGTTCAGCTTCCTTCCAGAAAAACGCAGCCAGACTGACTCTGCATGTGAATCTATGAACCTGGAGGAGTTCTGGCAGCAAATGTGACAGAAATTCTGAAGACTGCAGAGCCTTAAATCATGGCCCAAGATGGGTCACGGTATGCAGGCCAAGCAGAGAACTCATGACAGGGCGATTTTTGAGCATTCGTAATCCATCGACAAAAGATGCATCCAGTCATATATTATGTTCATTTCTGTCCCCGGGTGCTCAACGTGGAGCTAACCCCGGGCCCACTCTCTCATACTTTCGTACTACAGTCCCTGTCCCCGAAGAGCATACAGGATTTATTTCACCATCTTTGCCCTTCAGCACAACAAGCGGCTGACAGTAGGTGGCCGAAAATGCTGAAATCTCTGTCACAAACTCAGGTGCTAGAGGCTCATGTGCATGCTGTTTTTATCCCATCATCGCTTTAAAAATCCGTGTGCGTACACAGAAATGCAGCACAAAGTGTAGAAATATGCACAGCTTTTCATTGTACTTAATATCACAACAATGTCAAATATATAAGATCCAACCCAGCCTGGCTGTGTTCCACCCCAGGGACTGACTCTGGCGGCAGCAAAGTGCTGGGGCAGGTAATCTTGCTCAGCCTGCCATACTGGCATCTTCTGTCCGCACAGCTGCCTCTGCCACTATGCTCTCCACAGACACCATCCGTCTCCACATAACCCAGCAGCTCAACGCCTGATCTTGGCAGAAAGCCTCTCGTCCAATGAGGTCACGTTCCTCTAGATACATGGGACACTTTTGGCAACAGCTCAAGATGGAGCAAGAGCAGGTAGGGGGATGCAGTGTGAGCTTGTTTACAAGCATCAAACCAAATGGGATTTCCAGTGCATGGCAGTATGGGGGCTCCTCGCACACTAAGTAATGGTATCACCATTTACAGTATTGATTCTGATGAGAAAGCCTTGTATCAATACACACTTTTGGCACCCTGTAAAAGTCATGATGAGGTCTGTTAGACTGGGAAGCTGTGGTTTCTGGACTGGGAGTGTATAACGCGAGGACATCAGACAGGGATTATACCAGAGAACTGACTAACTGACCTTGTGCACCATGTTCCTGTATCTTCAGGAGTATGAGGAGGCAATTTAACTTATCCTTTGAGAAGCTCTGTCACTGCCATTCCCACTGCACCAATCAATCAAAAACTGTACAGCACAGTTAAGGGGTCAGTCTGCTTCTCTGCCCTCAGCAGAAAAACGTGTCAGTGCTTCCCACCACAGTGCAGGAGCACAGTAAGCATGCGATCCGTATCTCACCATGACAGTGTCTGACAAAAGGGCACAAGTCTTATGCCTGGCTTTAGAAAAACACTCTGTGCCTAAAAGGAGCAGTTGCAGTAATTTTCCTTTGCATTTCTGTTTACACTTTCTCTACAGTGCCTAGAGAATGCTGGGAGATCCGGACAGTGAGCTGATTTATAGGTAAGCAGATCTATGCCTGAAAGTGCTGTCTGGTGGCAGCAGAGTTCCTCATTGTCATGGTCCAGCCCCAGACGATGTGTAAATGTGCTTCTGCATGCCTCTTCCTGTGCTTGCGGGCTAAATCTTGAATCCTGGGTCAGTATCCCTGCTGTCTAACGGTGACGAGACTGGCTGACAGACTCAGATGGAGGGAAGCCGTTGCTTCCACACCGGCTGTAAAAAATGCAGCAGCATTGGTTTTTCTGAGAGTGGGGGCCCATGTCCTCCTGCAGGAAACACATGATCAGTCCCCGTTCCCTGATTGGATGTGCCGTTATCATCACGGTGGACCAGACGCGTTCGGATTAGGTGTCAGCAGCGAGCCACGCTGGATCTGCGATCCATCATCTGAGCGTGCGGCACTATCCAGTCACAGACAAGGCTGAGAGCGTTTAAATCATGCCTTTGCTGAGTCGTTACCTCCTTCTTCATGCCTTGTTTAGACCTGGGGCTTGGCTTCTCCTTCAGGCTATGTGACCCAGGTTAGGAAGGCGTGAAAAGTAGCTTGGGTTATGTCTGGGTCTGACATCCTGCAACTGGAGGCAACTGGATTAAATAAAGATATTTAAAATGATAATTTTCTTCAGTTTCATTTATGCACATAATAGGTCCAGTGCTCTTTGGGGTAGGAACTGGACATCAGTCATCTGTGGAACACGCAAGATATTCACACATGCAGTGACTAAGTTTTCTGTGTCTTTGCAGAAACGCATGCAGCCCAGGGGAGTAATGTGACGTCTGCACCCACTGACCTGCTGTCCGTTCAATTCACAAACCTATTGATATAACTTCATAACAAATCTGAACCTCGCATTTCCACACGATGCCCGTAAGTGGGTTTGGCCTCCATCTAACAGCACCGCAGTTCTGCCTGTGAGTATTACAGGGCCCTGGGTGCCAGCTTTCTTCAGAACAAATAGGTCTAAGAAAGTTTGTGCCGAAGCTTTGGATGTGATAATGGCTACTGGCATGGAGAACACTTCAGTGTCTGGCACAGATAAATTATTCATACATTTCTACTGATTTTCAAAAATAAACGTGGCTTCCTCTATGGGTCCCTTATTATGCTGACGATGTAAGAGGCACTTGATGGGTCAGGATGGGGCTTCCGCGTGGCGAAAGGCAGGCTGCTACGCAGCACCTCGACTTCCTCCAGAATCAGGACATCCCTCTGGTCCCTGTGCATGAACCCAGGGAATTCAGCGAGGCGGCAGAGTGGCAGCCGTGCATGCTGGGAAACATACCCATCCGCAAATCGAGTGTGACTTTCATAAGCGGCCCTTAATGAACAAGCTGCGCATACCACCTTTTTCCAGAGAGAATTTTAATAACTGGCTAAATAGCCAGTTTGTTAGCATGTAATCACCGGGGATGACTGGCTCCCTCACTGGGAGGACGGGGTGCGAGGGGGCCTGGCTATAAATGCTTGTATAAAAATGCCTGTGAGTGTGTGCGGGTTGCGTCGGGGTGGGGGGGGCGTGTCGTGATGAGATACACGCGGGGGCGGCAGATGGCGATAAGCGCGGCTACTTTTAACAGCTGAAACAAATGTTTCAAACAAGTGTCTGTCTGTGCCACACGCGTGTTGCCAAGTGGCATCCTTGGCAGGAGGGGATTATGGGATATTCCAGAACAGTGCGAAATGCATGAAGCCACCTAACGGGATTTGGCGTTGTACTCGATTAAATCCACTGCACCAAAACAACAGCTCTGAGACGGGTTTCTTTTCTGCCACCTTTGTTACTTGACATGGTTCCAAATTTCTAGTTAAATCTGCAGAATCACTTTCTTCTCCATTTTGACACGTATCTTCGATGGAAGATTCTCTGTCCCTGTCTGTTCACAGATGTCCACCAGGCTTAATTTGGGACATGAACAGACACAAGAGACACAGGCGCAACTACTGCTAATTCAGTCAAGTCCATCCTGAAATGCAGATTTAAAATCTGACAAAACAAGAGGTTAAAAAACTAGGCCAGCTACTCACTGGACCCCCAGTGATGTGTGGAAGAACACAGGAATCATGGCATTCATCTCTGGATCCTTCACAACCCAGACAGAACCTCAGATGTGGGAAGTTTTATTGACAGCAGCCACCTTGGATCCAGACCAGTCACCTGCCAGACCAGTTACCAAGCTACAACAAATCACAGCATGTTCCTCAAAGACCTCAGTGGACCTGGCTGGTCACATGATCTGGTAGTGACATGAGGTTTAACACCGCGTGTGGGGGAGATTAGATTAAAAGCAGCAGCTTTAGGTGAGAAACCCAGTTCTTACATCTGGTAAACCTCCCTAACACACCTAATGATCCCTGTCAGGTGGGGATATCCCACGGCGCGCTTGATCTAAAACAGACAGAATCCTGTAGAATCACGTGCATGTAATAAGATTTCTGTAACAGGCTGGGTCAGACTACCCAGCATGTCTCTTCAAATCCATCTCTCCTCAAAGTTCCCAGTTTCCTGTCCGTATAGTTTATTATCATAACACGCTGATGATGCTTGCCAGTGCATCCAGTGATGCAAAAACCTCACCTGCTCATTTCCCATCATTCTCAGCTCAATCCCCATTCTCAATGATATCTATCTATCTTTCCATCCATCCATCCATCCATCCATCCATCCTTCCTCTAACTGCTTATCTGGTACAGCATTACAGTGAGTCTGGAGCCTATTACATAGAGCACATGAACACCCAGCCTAAAAATGTCTATTTGTGCACATAGCGAGTAAAAATGGTATCCTGTTTCCTGTCAGGCTCAAAGCTAAACCATGCTAGAAAGATGTCTGGTCTGTCAGGCAGATGGAAACCGCAGTGGTGATCAGGTGTAACGTGACCCTCTGTGATGCTCCATAATCAGGCATGGAGTTGAGCTGCTCAGTTGTCCAGAGTGACCAACGTAATCTACTGTGAACACAGTTTTGTCTTAATGACTCCAGTGAGACCAATTAGGTGCTTCCATTTCCAAATAAATCCAGGATGAGCTCAGTGACAGGCAGAATGATAGGCCTTAATGAAACAGGACCAGATGTACCATAACATGACACCCCAATGGACTGGTTGTCATCAGCTTGGATCTGTCCTGAGAAGAAATCAGGCTGGTTCAGCATCAGCATCCCTTACATGACCATGCTGAATGACAACCTTGTGAGCTGATCTGAGATCAGACTCCATTAACATGAATATACTGAATGGTGACCTCATCAGCTGATCTGAGATCAGACCCCTTTGACATGACCTTCCTGAACAGTGAACTTGTGAGCTGATCTGAGATCAGGATCCTTTAACGATCATGCTGAACTGTGACTAGTGAGCTGATCTGAGATTAGGCTTCACTAACATGACCATGCTGAATGGTGACCTTGTGTGTTGGTCTGAGATCAGGCTCCTTTAACATGAACATGCTGAAAGACAAACTCGTAAAGTGATCTGAGATCAGACTCATCTAACATGACCACACTAAAGGATGAGCTTGTGAGCTGATCTGAAATCAGGCTCTTTTAACAACTATGCTGAGCAGCAACCTTGTGAGCTGGTCTGAGATCAGGCTGCTTTAATATGACTGTGCTGAACGGCGACATCTTGAGCAGATCTGAGATCAGGATCCTTTAATGCTGCCTCTGCGTTTCCGCTTGAGTGCTGAGCTGTTCCCTGGATCTGTATGGTCTTCTTGCTGCTCCCTGGCAGCTGGCTCGGCCCACAGCCCCGGCGTGGCAGACGGGGGGAGGGCAGGACACAGCAGGACACTAATGGGAGCGCACAGGGCCGCCGTTCTGAGGCCCGCGTCTTTGCTGCCAGCGATGCACCACGCTCCTCTCCCTCCATGCCGGCCAATGAAACGTGCCAAACTGGGCCATTTGTCACCAGCAGCGCACAGCCACCCTTCCGCGTGGCACTGAGTTTGCTGTGATGCCCCAGTCCTATGCACACAGTCACATCCTAAACCTTCTATATTTTCCTGTCCATTTTCTCTGCACTGGGAACATTTGCCATTCACAGGTGCACTTGTGAAAGCCAACGGACATTCATCAAACTCTAGTTACAACCTCAGCATGGATCGCAGTGTAAAATCCACAAGTGTGAATCACTCACAGTGTAATATGTACAGTGTGAATTTCTGTCAGTGTAATCTCCACAGTGTGAATCTCTCAGTATAATTTCCACAGTGTAAATCTCTCAATGTAATCTCCACAGT
>JAODJU010000048.1:6487790-6521698 GCA_026776725.1 Gnathonemus echidnorhynchus
CTCACTGGGTGTCCTGCCTAATGGGGGCGGAGCTGTTTCTCACTGGATGTCCTGCCTAATGGGGGCGGAGCTGTTTCTCACTGGGTGTCCTGCCTAATGGGGGCGGAGCTGTTTCTCACTGGATGTCCTGCCTAATGGGGGCGGAGCTGTTTCCCACTGGGTGTCCTGCTCTTTCTCCCAACCCGGACTTCCCCGTAGCTTTCCAGAGTATTTTCTAAGCAAAATTAGCTCTCACTGTTACAAACATGTCGCCTTCCATTCAACAGCCACAGCAGGAAACTTTAAGCAAGCTCTTAAAATAACAAATAAGGGCAAAAATGTCATACGTCTGTGTATCCATTTACTTCCCTATCAAGTATCTTAAGGTTTGCTCTCCTTCGGTAACGTCTAATGACAGTAACAGCAGGATAATTGCCTCAGTTACATCCTGCCAGCATGAACGTGACATTCCAGGAGAAATGACAGAAAACATAAAGAGAAATGATATTACAGCGATAAACATGAGCCTGCTTCGAAAGGCTTAATCAGGACAGTGGAAAAGCCCTCATCTAATTTGTTAATGACGTACAGTAATTAAAGTACGATTTTGTTCTTCTAAAAACTAGGTAATTATCCTAGAGTAATTAGTCAAAAAGGCTGTCAGAGGAGCTGAAGATGGGGCTGCAGTTGTGTCAGAAAACAGATTTATGTAGAAAGCAATAATTAAAAATACAAAGGGCATTAGAGTGTGATCAGGCATACATCCTAAACACCGCCATGAGCACAGGGAAGCTGCATGTCCCACACATCCGTCAGAGTGTGCCCCCCCACGCAGAGCCTGACGTGTGGCTGGTGGCCCAACCTAGCAGCAGTTGAACAGGTTTGAATCTCAGCTCCTGCCTTGGTGCGGAGCAGAACCACACAGCCACTATGGTCACTGCGTAAAGCTTCCCAACGCCTGTGTGCCATGTAGCCGTACACAGGAAGAGGAGAAAGAAGAAAAATGAGGCTGCATCTGCACGTCACAGTCCAATGCAGCTCTGCACTGCCCTGTCACCAATCATTCTGCATACTAGCGTAATATCAGATATATAGAGGTAGATATGTTACTGGTGTATAAAATACAGATGGGCTCCAATTCATCCCGCCTGCTTTGAGGCCCTCGAAGTGGCCACACCACACAGAGTCACACGAGGGCGCCTTGTCCTCCCCAGCCGCCGTGTCTCCCAATCGCCGGCACGAATAGAAATGGCCTCGAGCCACCTTGTGCCATCTGAGTCACAAGCGGATTTTCTCACTCTGCCTCGGCGCCGCACTCGCTACAGCGGTGTGCTGATTACGTTTGAAGATCTATTCTTACGTATCTGTCAGCATACATGGGAAGAAGAGGAGAAGGGGGAGAGGAGGAGAAGGAAGAGGGGGAGGAGCAAGTGAGGGAGGAGGAAGGAAGGGAGGAAGAGAAGGCTGCCATACGGAGTACAAGAACCACATGAATAATTAGAGTAACAAAGCAATAACGCTCACAAGGCCTCACTTCCATAGTGGGTTTACTTCCTGGTTGTGTTGAGAGTGCCACCTCACTTCCTGTTTCTGTCCCCAAGGTTGGCTGCTCTTTGCAGCAGCTCTCCCAGCTGGGTACATGGGTTAGCAGCGGCTCTGCTTGGATCAGCCTGGCCCATCTGAAGGAGTGTCCCCTGTCCCCAAGACCCCGCCTCACTGCTTCTCAGCAACACAAACAGCCTGTTCATCCCGCAAGCCACACGAGCATCAGCCACCATCTCCGTGGCAACAGCAACAGCAGCTGAACCCGGAGCTTGATGCCAAACGGGATTCATAAACTGGGCCGTGGTCACGGACATCGGCCTCTGCTCCTCCTTTGTTTCTGTCTGTTTTCATTTCTCAGACAGTTGAGGCCCACATTTTGTGCTGTGATCTGTCATTCCTGCAAAAACCTGGGCACTAATATATTGTTCGTTCCCCCTGTCCTGCATTGCCCCTTCAGAAGTCAATTTGCACTGCATGTATGAGATGAAAAAACAAGTGCAGCCTGATGCGATAAGCAGGAGCATCTTAGGAGATTAAATGTGCATGACTGCCTGTCAGACTGGAAAGAACAAGTGGCTAAGAGGAAGAGGAGGAGAAGGAAGCCACTGTGTCTGAGTGTCACTGTGTGTCTTACTGTCACTCTGTGTGCCTGACTGTCACCATGTTTGACTGCTTTAGCCTGCGGGATACTTTTTGTTTGATTGGTTTGCTGCATTTTCCAACATGCTGACATTACATGCTGACAACAGGCACATTAACATACTCACAGACACACACAAACAGTTGCAGCAAAGGCACACGTACACATTGACAACCATGAAGTTACGGCAAACACACACCTAAATACATGCAGTCACATTCATACAGAAACATACCGTTCGTCCATCATCATGTGACCTTGTTGCGGCTGCTACATTAGCTGTGGGCCAGGGTTCCCATGATTGGCCTGTCTCCGGGAATCTATGCAGAGTCCCCGGTCACACAGCCCCCGGTTGTGACGTAAACACAAAAGACAGTGTGCTGTTACCCCAGCTGACATGAACGACGGCATGAGAATGTGATGGACCCCTCCCACGAGGGTGACGCTGCATGTAAATCCAGAGGCGGAGATACAGGGATGCCAGCTGTTTCTTTCTGGAACTCTCTGGCTATATCTGCCACTTTTTTGGTCCCTGTTTCCTGAGAAGGAGCCCAGGAGAAAAGGAGGCTCCATGTAGGGGTCTGGGAGGAAGGGAGGTTCCTCAAAGCTGTGGAGGAGCCCAGGAGAAAGGCAGGCTCCTCAATGGTGAGGAGGAGCCAAGGGGAAAGGCAGGCTCCTCAAATCTGAGGAGGAACCAAGGGGAAAGGCAGGCTCCTCAAAGCTGTGGAGAAGCCCAGGAGAAAGGCAGGCTCCTCAAAGCTGAGGAGGAACCAAGGGGAAAGGCAGGCTCCTCAAAGCTGAGGAGGAACCCAGGAGGAAGGATTGTAAATTGTAAGGGGATGCTGATGCACTAGGTCTAGGATGATCAATGCTAGATGGGGGGGTGGTAATGTTGGGTGAAGAGGGATTGGCTGTTGACAGTGGATCAGTGGGGGAGGGTGGAGGGTGGCAGTGACCACCTCCCAGGGCCTTTCTCTCACCATAATACCATAATAAATTGCTTCCAGTGTGAGTATCATATCATGACTCTCAGACAGATGTTTCCCAGCGAGGGATCACTGCGAGTGGGAGAGGCAGGAGTGGGCAGGTAACCCAGCATGTAAAATGGGGGCTTCAGGAAGCCTATCCCTCACTTACCCTGCCCCTCAGGCTGCGGGGCACACAGAACCCTGCTACGGGGTAGCCCTGAGCATACTACTCTCTGCTGCCACACAGAGCCTACCATATTGCCCTCCACTGTCACACAGAGCATTTCTGACTCAGTCAGAGCTGATTGGTGGAATACTGCCCCCTAGTGTTTAACATTAACTTTCTCGTCGGGTTTTGATATTACTCAAAGGGAGACCATCCATTAATCTTCCAACCACTTATCCAGTTCATGCTTGTGGGAATCATTGGGTCTGTTGCAGGCAGCATAGGGCACAAGGCAGGGGAAACTCTGGATGGGATGCCAGTCTATCACAAGACAGACAGGCAGACACACACACACACACACATACACACATTATGAAGAAGTGCTCTTATGAATAAAACTAATTTAACTGTCAGCCAGAAAAAGTCTTCAGTCTGCAGATATTCATGGATGCTATAAATTGCATAAAATACAAAAGGCATCAGAAAATACAGTCATGCAGTGAGTTCCGCAGTATCAGTCATCTACACAAACACAGTAATGGAATCACTAATCTCTACAGCTGCAATTACAGAATTGCCTCCTACACTCAAACCATAAGAACTGCAAATTCTTCTGTGGTCCCTCATCTCTAGAACCCACTCAAATAAACCTACATGTATTTGTGTCTATGACTGTGGTAAGTGAACCTTATCATTCCAAACCAGCCTCATTTCAAATTCATGCTGCCACTAATCTACTAAAGAGGCACCGTCCTGAATACACTTTAGGTTCCTTGTGCTCCATGAAACCTCGTCTGGCAAGGAGAGATGAGGTGCCACAGAAGAACAGAAGAATTCCCTCATATGCCTCTTCACTGTAATTTTCTCTGGGTTTATAATGTCAACGAATATAATTATTTTATTGTGAGCTGGGGCTAAAGTAAGAGAAGTTATAACATTTACATCAAAGGAGAAGTAAGTATTTGAACAAGCCTTTAAACCATTTCTCATTTTCCATTACTCAAGCACTTTAAATGCATGTGGAGCAATTTGAGAAGTTATTTTTAACTAAATATTTTCATTTAAACAGTAACTTACAATTAACAAAGTAATTTAAACAGTAACTGTTTTTCCTCAAACAACACAACAATGCATACCATAGACAGACACAAAGACAGACAGATGGGCACAAATATTTTTCATGATTTATTTACTCTGTCGGTTATTTACATACATTTGATTTCATCTTCAGGCATATGATTCCTCTCTTACAAAAACAAAACACGGATATTACTGATCAGAAAAACTACTGTCAAGGTCAAATTATCCAAGGACTTCAGCTAAGAGCAGAACAAAAGTGTGAAAACACTTCATCTTCCAGTCCCTTCCAATGCATCAATTGAGGCAGCAAAGCAAGACTTCAGGAAAAACCAAAAGTGTGTAAATTGCATAATATCTCTTTGGAAATCATGCCAATAAGATCAAGGCCAAACAAGACCAGCATATCAGCTAAGTGCTTACAGAGTCGGAGAGTATAATGTCAGACTTCCTATTGATTACGTGGGATCTCAACAACAAGAATTACAAGAACAATGTGTCAGTAAGTAGGTATTGATTTTGTAGTTTGTAATTCTGTTTGTAATTCAGCATGTCCCCATTGATAGACTGGCATCCGAACTAGGCTGTCCCCACACCTTCTACCTTCTGTCTAAAGATGAATGGGAGAGACTCCTGTCCCCCCCCAAAAAAAAAAAAAAAAAGAATGCAAAGGCATTGTTACTTTGTGCACGAGAACAGAAAAAGAGAACATCACCAAAGCAGGGCTATGTCAGGACTATGCTTCACCACGCTAGAGATACACCCTTCTTCATGGATACGCCAATACAAAGCGCCATCTAGTGGAGATTTACTTGAAGCTTGACGTCAGAAACGATGTAGTGAGTACAGAAATCGGCGCATTTCTGCGAGAACGTTGCGCGGTTTTTGACCCAGTATCTATTTCCTAGGAGCACATATCTAAAAGGTTTCAGTAAACATCCAGGCATCTTCCAGGCATTTTTTCCCACGCGAAAACTAACGAAATATTATCACTATAAATTTCGACACAGCAGTATCGAGCTCTATAGCTTGGTGTTTATACAGTGTTCAACCATACAAATCAGAATAGTGGGGCTTATTTTCACTACATTTCTTCCCAGTCGGGCATTATATTCTTTCGCTTTCTAACGTGGTGACGCAATTTCCGGGCGAGCGGAGTGCGTGAGGACGCTCCGGAAGACGCGAATGTTCTGGTTTTAAAAGCGGTAAGGTTGGAGAATAGATAAACGAGTGTTGGTTGCCTGCCTTCAGTAATCGCTAGAAGAAGAAGAAGAATAAATGAAAAGCACGAACTAACGGTGTCTGGGTAGTTTAGCAAAAAATACCGCAGCGAACAGCTTCTCGACAATCTGCAGGCGTCGTTACTTTCCCTTCCGGCGCTGGCTCCTTTGGGGACACGTGGGCTGCCAGGTTAGTGTGTGGAAATGAAAATGCTTTATTAGAGTGCGAGCTGAAATATCGCCTTTCCCTCTGAGATCCTTCCTTCAGCGGATGGGTCAGTGATGAGTATTAGCCAAATCTGAGCGTCCGTCGCTTTGTCCGCGGCGTTCGTGATTACTGCAGAGAAGCTTTGTTTGTTTGTGTCTCTGTGTGTGTCTGTCTGTGTGTGTGTGTGCGCGCGCGTGTGTGCTGTTAGCTTTCTACTCTGAGCTATGATGAAAATTCTTTCTGTCTGAAGTGAATACTTCGTGATGCCTTCTACACTTGAACTGAGCTCAGAACTGTGCGTGTAGCCAAGGAACGGATCCGTGTCCAGACAGTTTAGTTTAACCCTTGGCAAACTGCTCTTCTCTTCCAGCTCTCCCAATGCTGCCCAGTGAGAATGGCTGACTGGGAGTCCGTGGAGCCTTCATCCCTACCGTGTGCCTCACTAGGCCCATATGTCTGATCCTTTTGATGATTTGAATTCATCCAGTATTGAGTTTGTTGATAGGATCTCCTTTGTGCTGTGACCTTCTGTGGTCTGGTTCGAATAAAGTCAGTTGACTGGATGAATGTTTATTCTTTATTAACATTGTGGCGGTGTTGTGGCTGAGTAATTTGTCAGCAACTGGGGTCTCGAGGCGCATAACCTTCAATTCCTCCAGGGACTGTCTTACCACAATTTCTCAAATTATACATTGATTTGGATAAGTGTCAATTGAGATTAATTTTATTGATCACGGGTAAATTATGGTGCGTACAGCAGCAAGAGCATAGTGCACAGATGAACATACATATAGTGCCATACAGAGGTCAGCAGGGTAAATAAGACAGTACACATAGTGTGAACAAAGAAAATGTGGTTCAAACAGATATAAAAAGTACACTGTACACCAATAAATGAAAACAATGCAATAATAAAAAGTTAAGACTAAATAATTGTCTGCAATGTATAAGGAAATACTACTTGTCCTTCATTTCCCTCTTGGTTGCTCCCTTACTCTTGAATTGGTGTGAATATGGGGGGCTGTACTGGGGGGTCTGTAGCGGTGGTCGTCTAACACCCAGAGCCCCCCCCCGGCTCACCATAGTGGCCAAGTGGTGGGCAGAGGGACAGCCATATTTATACTCATAGTACTGGTGCCTTTAAATGCCACCGCCCCCTACAGGCTTTACATAGAGAGTACGGGTGAATCAGTGATAACTACGCTTTTTCAGGACAGTGGGTGTATTTTGTGTTTGCGAGACAGGATGTCTGCGTACCCAGTCAACAAAAAAACAGCTGGTTTGCTACTTCAGTGCTGGTACTGGACCAAAAATCAATGGAAAAAAAGGAACTACCAAATTTTTAGTACCAAAACTTCAGTACCTGGCACTGTAAAAGCACCCAAATAACAGGGCAGGATGCAGGACCGTTCTTTAGTATCAGTATTTCTGAACATGACTATTGCAGGTGACACACACGACAGACCTTGTGCTTAAGGACAGACGGAAAGCCAACTTTTAATAAGCTCTTCCTTGGTAGGAACATTACACATTCATATAAATATATAGTGTATGTATTTTTACAATGGACTGTCAATATTGCTAATCAATAATAATCAATTAGAGAACATTCAGACTAAGAATATTAAATTACAGATAAGGACAAGAATATCATGCGAGCAGGACCGGCATTAGCGGGTACAGGTCATGGGTGCAGCCCTCAGTCTAGGAGAAGCTCTTGGATCTCCATTGCTGATGTTCTTCACATCTGCATGTTGGTGAGTAGCTGCCAGAAGGTTAGATGGGGAAGGCGACCCCTCCCGTCCCAGCCTGTTGCCCACTTGCCCTCCACGGCTTGGGAGTAGCCACATGGCCTGAGTGGAGCGGGGAGAAAGATGCAGAGCGTCTGGTCGCCAGGCAACCCGGAGAAAGGGCGTCGATGCAGTGCTCTGACCCCACCCCCGCACGTGCCGAAACCAGAACGTCTTCCTGGTACCCCCACGTACTCCATGCCCTTCTGAATGAAGGCACGGCTGGCAACGTGTCATATACACCAGGGCTGGTGGGATCCTCCAGGGAGGGTGATGAGGGTGGCAGACAGGAGCCTCGTGTGGAACGAGGGTCAGTGTCACTCTCTCTGTCAGACTCATCCAGATAGCCGTCCCAGTCATAAGAGGACGCCAGAGAAGTTCCTCCTGCTTCGCACCCCGGGCTGTCCTTCACATCCAGTGGACCTTCTGCTGTGTCCCATCGGTAAGCTGGGGAAAACGGGACATCCTTATTGATGACCTGGGTGTCCTATAAGCACAGAGCCTTCAGCTGGCAGTAGTGAGCTATGAGTAGGATGTGTGTGAGATCGAAGGTCATGTCAAGTGCGGTTTTGCCATGTGCAGGCAGGTCTGCAAGGAACCGCAAATATCATCTAGTCCCTCAGCTGGTAAAACATTCACGTCAGCAGAGGATTTGGTGATCACTAACATCACATCATGGTTCTCTGTGCGTGGGGTTTCTTCACAATTTTTACCAGGCTAAGTATAATTAGTCATATAACGTGACCATGTGCTGACTGCTCATGAGAGTTTTTCTTACAGTAAAATGTTCTGAAGGCAGAACAATAAATGATTGGTTCAGAGAGATAACCAATCAGATTGGAAAGGAGGTGAGTCAAAAGTACTAGAGGAGGAACGAACCAATCACATGTCTTTCCTCAAAGACAGCTGTACAAAAACACACGCTGACACACAGTGACATGCACTCCACAGCTTTACCATCGTCAATGCAGCACTCAGTCAGGTAGGAGTTGAGAGACTGGCCATCTGCGACACCCTCCATGCTACCTAATGACAAGACCCGAGTGTAAGGAGGGAAGAAAGAAAATATTCCCTGAGGAAATTCCATTCAGTGTAGGCTGGAGTAATCATGCAATATAACCTACAATAAATATGATCCCACACGCTGCTTCAGTCTCACAGTGACTCTTACATGCTCTTCTTCTAACTCCCCCTTTTCTGTCCCCCTGTCCTTACCCATATCTCTGTCTGGGGGGCCGGTCCATTCCTGGTAAACATCTTGCTCCATGCTGTCTCCTCCATTCAACATTCCCCCAAGGAGAGCGCTGCTGTTGGATTGGCTTAGGGAGAGGGGGGTCACTCTGCACACAGCCAATCCCCGCAGGTCAGTGTGGGGGAGGGATGTGTCCGCCCACATGCTCAGAGATTCATTTGGGGTCCCCAGTGACATATTATGGAGCCGGGGGGCAGAGTAGGAAGGGGGCTGGACCCCAACCTGGGATGGGTCCTTCAGCTCTAGGCACAAAGTGCAGCCGTCAAAGGGCTGCATGGTGCCAAAGTATAAGTTGTCGGCCAGCGTCCAGTCGGAATCACGCAGCAGAGCTGGGGCTGGATGAAGAGTGGCGGGCGGGGGAGGGGGAGGGGAAGGTGGCGGCTCATCCCGCGGAGAGCAAGATGGAGGGCAAGCGGAGATCCTCCTCCGGCGGAAAGTGACGAGCAGCGCGATGAAGATGAGGGTGAAGCAGAGCATGGCTGCCATGCCGATCAGCTCGTCATGGCCCAGGTAAGGGAACTGCTCCACCTGCGTATCCAGGCCCGGGGAACTTGGGGCACCCGGTGTACCGCAACCGCCGCCAAGGCCCGGCCTGCAGCCACAGTGACACACGGCACCGTTCACGCACACCACGGCGCACACGCCCCCCTCACACCTGTCCGGGAAGAAGCCCCGCCCACGTATGGAAATGCTCTCAACGTGGAACAGTTTGCTGCATACAGTACTTCTAGAATGCTCCACAGACACTGCCGTGAGGTGTGTTCAAATCAGTTTTCATGTTTGACCCTGGCTGCTTCATTACATTTTACGTAAAAATACAAGACCTTCTGGAGAAGAACCAGGAGGTGTGACATCTTTTGTCTTGCTAAAGACATTCCCTATGCTGTTAATAATTGTTCTGCTTAATATGGCATCCAGAAAAGGGAACGTTCCCAGTCAAGCTGGAAGCTTTATCGGTTTGCAGCCTGGGGCAGTCTGACGTATCACAAGGGGCTTTTCAATTGTCACTCAAAAATGGAAGCGGATTCAGCTACAGAAATGATCCCTAAATCAAAAGCACAGCTCAAATTCCTACTGACTGATCGTAGGTCAATTTGGTCATAAGCCAGCCCTTTATTTCATATGCAAAAATTATCATATGTATCATACCCTGTATAACAAATCATCTTTAAGTCATATTGCTTCCTTTCTATCACCATTTTTTTAGTTCATTATTGTTCTAACTTTTTTATCACCTTTTAAGCTACTAAGGCACTAAGATAGGAATGTACACTGTACTGTCAGCTGTGAGCAGTAGCCTGAGCACAAGATGCATGAATGAGCGTCTCATGGGAACATTGTGCTGCCGGCAGTTAGGCGGAGACTGTCATACTCTCTGGGCAGCACGAGACGCGGCTCAGCCGTTCTCATGCATTTGCAGTCTCGGTATGGTCATAAAGTTGATCAGCGGTAAGTCATATACAAAAATGATATGCCAATTGAAAAGGTTTACATTCCACAAAAATACAAATATAATGCTTTTAAAAGTAACATTTTTGCCAACCTCTTGTCTTTTTCTCTCTGATTATATGAAGTAATGGCTTGTATGTTGCAGTGTTCTGTAGCGACATTATTAAGTGTTTAATCTCCTACTCCAGTAACCTATGAGAAAACGGTGCCAGTGCGGACTCACTTTGGCTTGGCCTCTCCCCCTTGACAGTGACAACGAAGCTTCTCCCCGGCTGGTTGGCAGGAAGCTCCATTATGACAGGAACTGGGGTTGCAGACTGTGATCTCCACCTCACAGCGCCCCCCAGTGTATGGGGAGGGACAGCTGCACTGAAATTCTGAATAGGAGTATGTGATCTAACGTAGAACTTACCAAAAATGATGGATTCTCAGTGATTGCAAATGTAATCCGAATGGTAAATTGCAAGTGATACACATTATACACAAATGTTCTCACTATTTTCAACATATGCTGATCAGTACAGTGCCATGACTCACCACCAGAGGGCAGGTTCGAGCAGCTGCCACCATTCTGACAGGGCTCTGCCTGACAGGGGTCAGAGGTCAGCAAACATCCAGATCTGACCTGTGCAAATGCTGTCACCTTCACAAGGTGGCCTTGCTCGTTCAGCAGCAGCATCTCGTGCCCATTGAGAACCACGGAGTCCAGGCAGCCCTGAAGCCCATCCAGTACCTGCGTACCGCTGCTCCGCTTCCAGTCAGGTGGGATCAGGCGGGCCCCAAACACGAGGCTAGCATTGCCCCCTGGAGCCCAAGGGCGGGAGGACAGGCCACGTGAACTTCGCTCCACATATCGACTGTCCAGTGTCAGTGTGGTCACATCCCCACTCATCTCCAAGGATACAGTGTGCCATCTGCCATCATTAATGGGCCAACCTGGGACACTCAGACCCTCCTGGTGGGTCTTACAGTCCCCCTGGAACCACAGCTCACTGCGGTTCACCTGGTGACCGAGCAGAGACAGGTAAGGTAAGGTAAGGTAAGAACATAAGGAACATTACAGATCCCACCATTTTTGTAGTAGTACTTAAGTGTAGACCACCTTGCCCATCCTAGATGTGTAATACCTAAGTGAAGACTACCTGTGTGAGAAAAATATGAAAGGACTGAGCCTACAGTGGGCAGCTTAAAAGGCCTTCTTTGTTTTGATTTCAGGTAGTCTTCACTGGTGATCTTGTTCTTCGAACAGTGCCATCAGAAAGTCACCATTAGTTTCCTGTTCTCTTAAAGGTATCCTGTGATCACATGAGTCTTAGATGTGCGTGTGTGTGTGTGTATGTGTGAATGTTGGTCTCACCTTTAGCAGAGTGCAGGGATCAGAGTTCATGTACATGATAATTCCCTGGCTCTGAAATGTTCTTATTCTGAGGTCCAATTTGAATCCACTGGCTATGAGTTTCTTGTAAATGTGGTATTCGATGTAACTGTTCCCCATGAAGCTCAGAGTGGACAGACCTGAGAGGAGACACAACACACACACACACACACACACACACACACACACACACACACACACACACACACACACACACAAGCATTCCCGTTAGCACTTCTGCTCCATAATGTTCTGCTGTATATTCTGGTTATCACTGGGTTGGTACTAGACCAGCAGCCTCCAGTTCCCTGACCTGCACACTCCCCTCGCCTGGGTACAGGACACTGGCAGGCATGTGATGCTCCTGGGCTCTGGGTGTTTATGCACTGCATGTCAGCCGGGCACAGCTGCACCTGGCAGTACTTTGGATGGGTGTGGCAGGTACCACCCAGTGCTGCAGTCAGAGGGAGGGGGGAGACAGAGCACAGGGGCTTTGTACAACAACCAAGATGAAGAACAATCAAGTTTCACACTCACTGACAAGATGCTGAGACTCAATGATTAGTGTTCGCCAAAACCATAGTAGTTGAATTTAAAGTAAACAAATAAACATGGCCAGTCTGGAATGGGCTAGTGAGTGTTGAGTCTTATGTGACATACTCACGGGTGCATGAGCAGCTGAATTGTGGTGATACAAAGCTGGCTTTTGGCATGCTGTAGGTCACCGTGACCCCGGGGTCAAGCATGAATCCTGGCTCACACCACTGCTCCCCACACTGCACCTCGGGGCAGCCCTGCTCCAGGATGGCCGAGATCCTTAGTGCACCCTCCAACTGCTTCCTTGAGACAGTGATCATCCGGGCCAGTTCAGAGGCCAGGAGGAAGCCCCCACCCTTAGCCTCTGCAGCCAAGAGTACATCCAGTTGGCCATGCGAGCCGGGCACTGGCTGGATACCAAGAACTCTGCAGGGGGTGCCTACGAGGCTTATCAGAGCGTTCCTGAAACTGCTCAGGTATAGCTGCACGAAGTTCTCAGGAGCAACACCCTCAAAGCGCACGACAATGGCTTCCCACAAGGCTTGGTCAGCAGCATCTTCTACCAGCACAGAGACTTTCACTGCGACGGCATAGCGGCCATCGCTAACCGTGGCGTTCAATCGGTACCTACCAGGCCGCAAGCCAGTCAGAGCCGTGATCCGCCCGTCCTGCCTGTTGATTTGAAACAAGGTCCTCTGCCGGGACCAGTGGCTAAAGGATAATGCAGCATCGCCATCATGGTCCATGGCATGAATCTGGCCTACGACACCAGCTGGGAACTCACCCCCGGCAGTGATGATGTAAACTTCCAGAGGAAAGGCTTCAGGCCTATGGAGGTTATCCTCGACAATACGGACAAAGACAAAGGTGGAGGATGACAGGCGGGGCCTTCCAGAATCTCGGACCTTTGGGAAATAAAGGAAATGATAGAAAACAGCAGGGATATTATTAGTTCCTTAATTAGTTATACAAAATCCAGATGGAGTCCATCTAAGTGATCTAGATCAAAGGAGTATTTAAGTTCCTGAGAAGCGGTATGAATTACCGTCATAGAGAGTAACTCCACCTTTGATGAAAATGGACCTCACCTGTACTTGGATGTGGTATTCACTCCCTACTTTCTGCGCAAAGAAACGGTTGGTCCGGAGCAGCCCTTCCTGATCGAGGACAAACGCTTCCCCCTCATTCCCGGAGATGATGTTGAACTCGTAAGGTGGGCCATGCAGCAGTGTGTCATTGTCCATGACAGACAGCTGCAGAACGTTGCTGCCCAAGGGTTCATCGGTCTGTGTTTACAATAAGCACAGGAAAATGTAGATGTTGCTTCTGTCACCCCTACAGTGAATCATAAAGTCAATCACTGGCCACAAGGCCCAGTCACATGAAAGAATTATGAAAGATAGATAACTGATTGCAGAAATGTAGGCACCTACCTGAACCACAATGCTGGCATTAACTGGTAAAATGAGGGGTGGATTGTCATTGACGTCAGAGATGTCAATGCTAACTGTGACCACAGATGACAGAGCAGGAGATCCCTTGTCCAGAGCCTGGACAGTGAGGGAATATCTGGACACCTTGGAGAGGAGCCAAGTTATAAGAGTGTTAAGATCAAAACACAATGCCAAAAGAGTCACTCTTGGAATATACTGCTGTTGGCTGTTGTGTCTTAAAGGGAAGCAGTAGTGATGACTGTATCAATCAATAAGGTCCAATGCCCATGTTTCCAGCTGTGTGTATATAGGTTCAGTGTTGAAGCCGGTCCCATAATCTTCATCCCCATTTGTTTAATTACTTCCCCATTTATCCATAAACCATCCCTCCTGACTTTATTTTCCTCATTAGAGCAACATGTGGTCTTTTCCTTCAGACCCAAATATCTGCCAGTCTGCATGACATGCCACACCCCATACAATCATCTGGTTACACCCCGCCTGTGGACCATCTCTTACCTTCTCCCTGTCCAGCGGTTTGTTGACCTTCACTAGTCCCATATTCATCTCAATGGAGAACTGATTTCTGTCATCCCCATTCACGATGAAGTACATGATCTGCCTATTTCCCTCACTGTCCAGGTCCTCTGCTTGTAGCTACACAGGGCAGTTAGCAAGGGATATTTCTGAGCTCCAACATGAAGAAGGTGTTCTTTTCACTTCTGCAATAATCAGGCAGCTTTCCAATGATACCAGACCAAAATAATAAAATAACGGAGAATAAGATGGAGCACCTTGATGACGGACTGTCCAATGCTGGCATCCTCGGGGATGATGGTGTTATATAGGTCTTGGCTAAACCTTGGAGCATTGTCATTCACATCTGTTACACTGATAGTTACCATAGTAACAGCACTTAGGGGTGGAAGGCCACCATCCCAGGCTTCAACAACCAGGAGGTAGCATCTACACACCTCGTAGTCGAGAGCCTCAGAGATGGAGATGGCACCTGAGTAAAAGATATACTTGATTTGTAGTGCATGCAATTACAAATTTTTATTGAAAGATTATTAGTGTTCTGTCTCCTATATGTTTGTTTGACTATTTCTGAAAATAGCACATCATCCAATAGTCATACCTGTTGCTCCTGCAATCTGGAACTTCTGGAGCTCATTGCCAGACCGGATACTGTAGCAGATCTCAGCATTAGTGCCCACATCTGCGCTGGTGGCGTAGACGCGCAGGACTTCTGTTCCCAGAGTGACATCCTCGGACACAGAGGCTGAGTAATTGCTTCCCTGGAACACAGGCGGGTTGTCATTCACGTCTAAAACCAAGATGTCAAGGTCAGCTGTAGAGTGGAGTACTCCATCTGAAGCCTGGACAGTGACAGTGTAGGATGACCGCAGCTCACGGTCCAGCACTTTCTCGAGGATCACAATCCCTGTGGACTCATCAATTGAGAAGATGCCACCTGCTGAGTCCTGTAAGGAGTATATCACCTTCCGACTGCTGCCTGAAAAGAGACAGCAGAAATAGAGCCAGTGTAATAGATGATGATGGTTCAGTGATGACATTCCACATTCTCCCCAATAGGCACCTCAAACTGCTAACATACAACACAAAAGAAAATTACAAGTAGACCTGAAACAATTAGTAACAGCATGAGAAATAGGCTTGGAGCAGAATTCCTCAAGGTCACTGAAACAAAGAAGCATAAATAGAAGAACATAAAAGTGCTCACAGGTGGTAGAGAGTAAAAAATGTTTTGAGGTAAAAGCTGAAGTTTGAGAAAAATAAGGAGCAGTGAAGTGGACTCCTGCTGCTTTGGCTCATGTTGTGTAGCCGAGTTAGCTGGTGGTGCAAGAGTCAAGAGTGACACAAGGCTGGTTTCTGACCTTCATCTGGGTCGAGGGCCTGCAGGCGTGTCAGCAGAGCTTTGGGTGTAGCACTCTCGTGAACGCTGGTTGTGTAGCGTGCATTGGGGAAGGCGGGTGCATTGTCATTCACGTCCAAGACTGTCAGAAGGACCTTCGCACGGCAGAAAAGCCCCCTGCCGTCTGTCGCCTGGGCAACAAACACGTACCTAGGGATCCTCTCGCGGTCGATGATTGAGGCTGTTTTCACATCACCTGACAGACAGAAGTAATGAACATAGACAAACTCATACACACACAACACAACACACAGCAACACTGAACAAATGGTTATGCATCTACCAGTATTTGCATCCATGTAGAAGTCCTCCACCCCAATGCCAAAAAGTGAATACTGAATCTCAGAGTTCTCGCCCAAGTCTGCATCTGTGGCTCCTACCGTTAGGAGCACAGTGTTGAGAGGAACATCCTCTGAGATGGAGACTGAATATATAGTCTGGGATAAGGACATGGGACCAAAAAACACACAATGAGTAATCAATAAATCAAACTGATTTGTTATAGTAGGGGTAGGCAACCTTGAGCCAGAAGTCCCAGTATCCAGCAGGTTTACTATCCCACCTAGTCTCTGATGAGCCACACCTGAATTCAGGAAGACAGTAACTCATCAGGTAGGATAGAAAACCTGCTGGATAGCGGCAGTCTAGGATCAGGACTCTAGGATTACCTACCCCTGTGTTATAGCCTTGCTATATATACTGTAATTATGGGAGCAGCAGCCCAATTTCAGACATGAAAGTCAGTGTTAAAGTTAAGTGTTAAGTTCAGGGTTTCCTGAAGCACATTTCCTCACCTGGTCACATATGGGACTGTTGTCATTACTATCCATGACCGTGATTTCCACTGCTGCTTGGCTCATGAAGAGCCCATCAGAAGCCGTGACATTAATGAAGTACTGGTCCTGCTCTTCGCGGTCCAACAGCTGATTCAGGTACATTTTCCACTGATCCTGAACAAGTTCAAGAGCAAAGGCTCCTCCAGAATTCCCCCCTGAGGTAAATGCAGAAACAATAAGTATGCAAACACACTGGCACAAAGTCATCCGTACATGTGAAGGCAGTAGGTAATATAGTGGTTAAAGAATCTGTATATTTCCCTGGAGCAGCCCTGTTTTTACCCTTATGGAAGGTACCAGTCCTCATGGTATGTGATTTGAATAACTCTTCTGTTTTTATGACATTGTGTTATATATTCTATGGCTCTTTCTCTGATGCTAACTTGCACTAACTGCTGATCATTCATTGGAAGCTCAGCCCAGCTGCTCTTACACCTTGTTGGCTCCATAGCAGCTATATGCTTTTGATGCTTTATCAGCCTCACTGTATGCGACTTTGGACAAAACAGTCTCTTAAATAAACACAAATGTAAAATTATACTCTCCATGAAATACTTCAGTATAATGTTGAACAATGAAAACTACGGCTTGGCGATATAGCCAAAAATGTTATCATAATAATTTTTTTAATATCAGTTGATGTAGATAATAATCACAATAAATGTCAAGTCATTATTTCTTTCCAGTTTAAAGGCTGATATTTGCTCCTGAGTCAATAAGACGGCAAATGGTTAATTGCAATTATGAAGAATGCTTTATTGTCAGAATGTGACAAACACTTGCCAAACAGCAATGATGGGCAAAATGAGGCTTTTGGAACCATTTTCTCTATTTTCAAAGTCCACTAGATGGTGCTCTCTTTTCAAAAAAAGGCTCAGAGCAAAGCCAAAAGTACAATGTAGTGCGATCAAAAAAATTTCACAGATGGTTCATGAAACGTTGTTTTGGCCACCACTACTAAATAGCATATCACATTTAAGAAGTCTGAAATAGAAGTTGAACAGGTTATCTGAGTAAGCATAAGAAAACGCTCACATTCTTCCTAACGTTTTCTAATGTTCTGTGGGTTATTACTATCGTGATTTCTCATGGACTGAATTTTACTATGGACTTTTGTTTTAGATTTTGCTGGATTACCCTTATTGGACAGGTTGCTTTGGACTTACCTGCTCTCCTGGTTAGTTGCCCTGTTGTTTTAACTTTTTTGTCTGTCGTCTGCCTGCCTGCCCTATTGCATTTTCCTATTTCAGTAAATCATTTTGTTTTCACGGCTGTATTGCGCTTGTGCTCCATTTCCAATGTTATGGTGCAATTGGTGACCCTATTAACTGTTGACAGGGTCAATAAGTTCATGCAGCATGCATTCGCTTATTTTTGTATATGGAAGATATGGAAGCAGATTCATTAAGTTTGGAGAGTCAAATAAAAAGCTAATGAAGAAAAGGACTTGTCTCGCAGGTTTATAAAACATGACAAATATTGCATGCAGTTGTAAAGGTGATATAGCAGCCTATGAATATAAAATTGAATCCCTTATGAAAAGAGATTGCTCTTCAAGTATTTATTTTAAGTAACCTGAAAGATGTGTATGGACAATTCCGAATATTTACAATTTTTTTCACTTTTCCAAAATTGAGGAATCTGCCACCACCACATATCTGCAAGGACATCACAGAGAAAGTGACCTCATTTTATTGTGATGTAGCTCACCGGCGACATGATTGGTCTTAAATTATATAGAACGTTTAGGGAGAATCTGTTGTATTGATATTGAGGAACATTATATAGTGAATTATCATTATCATATTTATTGCCCAGCCCTAATGTAAACAGTTAATGCAGGGATGTCAAACTCCAGTCCTGGGGGGCCGGAGCCCTGTGTAGCTTAGTTCTTTCCCTGTTCCCCCCACAAATGATTCGGCTCAAGACCTGTGTGGTAATTAGCACAAGGAGTTTCAAGGAGGTAAATCAGGTGTGTTAAATGAAGAGAAACCAAAAAATGTGCAGGGATCTGCCCCCCCAGGACTAGAGTTTGACACCTCTGAGTTAACAGATGGACACGTGTTCCCTTATCCCCAAATCCCCTGTTACAGACTGATGTCTCTACACTAAGTTCCCTATCATGGTCTCATTGCAACCTTAACTGCATATAAAAAGCGTAAATCGATAATTGCACGAGTACTGGGAATCACGTAGCCTATAAATATAAAAAGAGCACCAAAACTCTCCAATACACACCTGTCTCACCTGTAATGTGTAAGGACACTTTGTCCGAACTGTCTCTGTCCTGTGTGCTCAGCACGGCGACCACTTCCCCCAGGGTGCCAGTCTCCATCACTGCTGCTCTGTAGTGGTCCATTTTAAAGCAGGGAGGGTTGTCATTAACATCAACCACGGCCACTGTCACCAAAGCAGTGGAAGACTGGGAGATTGTCTCTCCAAGGTCAGTTGCCACCACTGTGAATGTGTAGGATGGACATAACTCATAGTCCAGGTCACTAAGGGAGGTGATCCAGCCTGTCTTGCTGTCTATAGAGAACATGTTCATAGACTGATCTACCTCAGGGTCCCGTGGATTAGCTAGACTGTAAGTGACCTGTCCATTGGAGCCCCAGTCTGGATCCAGCGCACGGACCTGGATTATTCTGGTTCCAACTGGCATCCCCTCCATGACCACCGCCTCATAGGAGCCTGTCTCAAAAGAAGGTGCATTGTCATTCAGGTCCAGTACCTTCACTTCCACATCCACGGTGGACACTGACTCCAGCTGGGGCAACTTTATGGTTGCAGATACTTTAAAGTGGAAGGCTTCAACAGCTTCATGGTCCAGGGGCTTGATGAGCCGAATAACACCGGTATCACGTTCCACCATCAGCGTGCCTCCACGGTTGGTGTCTATTGTCTCCCCACTGATGAGGCCGAAGACTGTGTTTCGACTGGGGTTAAGGTGGACCGAGCCCAGGACCATTCCCATAAGCGTATCCTCACGTATGGTGTAAGAATACTGAGGCTGTGTGAAAGAAGGGATGGGCACCTCAGGAGGAAGAACATGAATATACACAGACACCAGGGAGTGCTTTACAGGAACACCTCCATCCATTGCTTTAGCAAAGAAGGAGAGAACTACACCCTGCAGGTGACTGAAGGTTCCTTTTGTGATGATCCAGCCACTGTCTGTGTCAATTTCCAGAATGTTGACCACAGAAACTCTGGTTTCGCTGTAGAGAGAGTAGGTCACTTTGCCATTCAAACCCTCATCTGGATCCACTGCCTGGATCTGAATGACAGGAAAACCTGTAGCCACATTGTACTTGACACTAGCCCTGTACTCTGTGGCTTTAAAATGTGGGGGGTTGTCATTTTCATCTATTAGCATCACCCTGACACTACAGAAGGAGGCTCTACCTCCACCGTCCAAAACCATGACCCTTAGGACAATGTCCTTATTTACTGGGTTCTCCCTGTCCAATTTTCTTGTAGTCAAAATCTGACCAGTAGGATCCACAATGAACTGATCCTTAGCCAAGTCATTGACAAAGCAATATGTCATCTGACCAAACCTTCCAGAATCTTCATCAGTAGCTTTTAGTTGGATGACCCTTGTCCCACGAGCAGCGTTTTCCCGAATTTGAGTTAGATAGAACCTTTGACTGAAGACTGGGCTATAAAGGTTAGCCTCAAGGACTGAGATGTACACTTGAGCCATGCTGGTAAAGATGCCGTCAGACACAGACACATTCAGGATGTAGAGATGCTGCATTCGCTGCATGCGCTGACTGGACAAGCAGATCATCCCCTTCTCCTCATCCATGGCAAAATGGTTCTTCTCGTTCCCAGTCAGGATGCTGTATCTTAACTGGCTGGTATCAGACTGGTCTGCATCTGAAGCCTGGACACAGGTTACTAAGTGGCCTCTGGGTGCAAGCTCGCTGACATGAGCTATGTAGAGTGTCTGGCTAAACATAGGAGGGTTATCATTAGCATCTTTAACACTGACAGTCACTAGGACCTCATTGCTCAGAGGAGGAAAACCATTGTCAGTCACCTTGACAATAATATTGTGTTGCTGCATGAGCTCGTAATCAAGCAAGTGGGCTGTGAATAAAAGCCCACTGATGCTATCAATGTGAAAATAATCTGTGCTGCTGTACATCTCTGGTATTATCTGATATTGCACAACATTGTTCTTCTCTGAATCCTTGTCTACTGCAACAACCTGCAGAGCTGTGGTCCCAATCATGGAAGTTTCAGATAGAATTGCTTCGTAGGAACTTCTCTCAAATTCAGGGGGGTTGTCGTTCGCATCTAGAACAGCTATATCTATGTCCACCTCTGCTCCAACACCGGAGACAGTATCTGTTGCCTTAACGGTCAATCTATAATAGGAATTAGTTTCATAGTCCAGATGGTAAACAATGCTAATAATACCAGTGTCATAACCAATGCTGAACTGCGAAGAGGCATCCCCATCCACAATGGTATAAATGATCTTGTCACAAGCTGGACTGGCTGCATTTATGCTGAGAATTGGGGTATGCATAGCTGTATCCTCACTCACAGAGATTTGATAGAAAGGCTTCTCAAACACTGGCATAGCTTTGTTTACAACAGTGACGGAAAACTCCACAGCAGTGACGTGGGCTGGGACTCCTCCATCTTTGGCAAAGACAACCACTTGGTACTCCACATTGGACAAATTGACATGCAAAGGGTTTTTTAAAGATATTTCTCCAGTGAGTGGGTTGACCTCAAAGTATTGGTACTCATCGTTTAAGTAATAGGACACTTGGCTGTTGACCCCTTTGTCCTGATCTGTGGCATTGATCTGAATTATGAGAGACCCTGGCTCTGCATCCACCCTTACAGCAGCATAGTACGGCAGGCCTATGAATACTGGTGGGTTGTCATTGACATCCTCCACTTGAATCCTTACTGTTGTCGTTGCAGCCTGTAAATGGTTCTTCTCCCGAGTGGCCACTAAAACCAACTCGTAGATCTCCTGCTCTTCCCGGTTAAACTGAAGGCCTGTGGTCTGGATAACTCCAGAAGTGGGCCTTACTTTAAACTGGGACCCTGCATTCAGTAAGCGGTACCTGATGGGCTCGTTAAGTCTACTTCCCATAACATTGATTATGGCAACCGTGGTCACATTGCTGCTGTTCTCCACCACCGTGAAGGAGTACTGAGGCCACAGGAAGACCAGACCACCATCCATGGCTTCTCGGACTACCACTGTGACCAGGGCTGTGCTGTAGAACTTTCCATCTGTAACTTCCACACTGAAGCGATAGCGGTCCTTGGAAAAGTTACTGCTTCTCACCATGAGAATACCACTTTCTGGGTCAACAGCAAAATGTTCCAGACTCCTGTCCGTCAAGGCATAACTCAGACCTGCTGAGTCACACGTGTCAGGATCCACAGCTGATACCTGCAATACTTCTGCTGCCACGCAGGTTGGAAGCAGCAGGACTGTCTCATAGGTGTCCTGGCAAAATTTAGGAGGGGAGTCATTAATATTATGCACCCATACTCTGACCTCAGCTAGATTCTGTGCTGTCAGCTGTGGTTGACCACTGTCTCTCACAATGATGCTGAAGTTAAATTCAGAATGAGTCTCATGGTCCAAATTCGAGATGGTACGTATGGATCCTGTACCTGAATCCACAGTGAAAAATGCCTGAGCTACATTGTCAACTATCTGAAAGATGAGAAGAGAGTTCTGGTTCTTATCTGCATCTGTGGCTGTTAAGACCAATGGCATCCCATCATCTACACTCAGGACCACACTATTGACAGGGGCAGCCTCACTGATGCTTCCTCTGTATTTCAAGTGCTGGAAAACTGGGGAGTTATCATTTGCATCTACTACTTGGATGATGACTGAAGTGATGGAGGCCATACCAGCCATGTTATAAGCCTCTACTATCAGCTCATAGGAAGTAACACTTTCATAGTCTAGAGGTTTCAAGGTGGTGATGACCCCTGTGAACTGGTTGATCCGAAAGCTGCCCGGCTCACCCTCTTGCTTTATTCGATACGACGGTGCAGACCTGCTCATGGCACTGATAGCCATGACAAAAGAGCCAGCAGGCATGTTCTCACTGATTTCAGCATGGTATTCTGTATGGAGGAACCTCGGTATGGAACTGTCAGACAGTGCCACAGTGATGCGTACAGTGGCCACTGCTCCCATTGGAGGAGAACCTTTGTCAGTAGTTCTGACAGTGATAACATATTGACCAAGTGAGTTCAGGTCCAGCTCCTTGACTACACAGAGTTCACCTGTGACCGGATCAATCATGAACATGTTTCCTGTGTTTCCTGAAACAGATACAAACAAATTAAGTTGGATCAAGCTGAAAAATAAATTTAAAATATCACCATTTAAATAGGTGCTTTAAGGTTGCCAACAACACAATGATGCTAGAACTGAAGATGTGTGCTCTAGCAATATTAACAACTGAACAAGATGCTGAATGATTTTTTTGGGGGCTCACCTGCTTCCAACGAGTAGAGGAGCTCACCATTCTTCCCTTTGTCCCTGTCCAGCGCAGTGACCTGGAGAACACAGGTGCCTGCAATGGCCGTCTCAAAAACAGACCCCTCATACACCGTTTGTGTGAAGTATGGGGCATGATCATTGGCATCCTCCACAGCTACCAGGATGCGGGCTAAGTCTCTGTGGTAGGGGAACTCTTGGTCCTTGACCTGGTTCCAGAGAAAGCGATCCTGTCATTTAGGTGCAGGAGACCTGTTTATATAGAGCTACGCTCCCCTCGGCTGACATTCCCCAGCCCCTCGTACCATGACCGTAAGGATGTGCTGACTCTGGGCCTCCAGGTCCAGTCGGTCAGCTGTGTAGAGGGCTCCAGTTCCGGGGGCAATTCGGAACATGTATGCACTGCCCGGATCCAGGCTGCTGTGTATGGAGTAGCTCAGCTTGCTCCTGCCGTCTGGGTCCGAGGCCCTGACCTGGAGCAACTCAGTGTCACTAGGAGTGTCCTCTGAAACTGTGACGACATAGCTGGCCTGAGAGAAGGTGGGCATGTTGTCGTTGACGTCAAGGACAGTGATATAGAGCTAGAGAGACGTAAAGGGAGTCAGACAGAGTACAGGTAGAAGAGATGAAGATATTACAGTAGACTAGTAGGACATCTCTGACATCTTACGAACTATTTTTTTTGTTTACAAAATAACATGTACATTAATAATCATTAACAGTATTGTTACTCTGGATCGATTACATAAGGGCAGAAATACCTGAGTGTAGGCAGTGTTGGTACCATCTGTGACAGTCACCGTTACCTCATAGGAGGACCGCAGTTCAGCATCCAGGGGCTTTGCCACAATAACGGTCGCCACCCCTTTACAAATATCACAATGGCTACTGTATCCCCCACCTGAAAATGGAGTAGCACTCATCAAACAAAAACCAGCACAGAAGCAAGACTTCAGGTTCGGCCACCAGCCAAAGAATCAAAGCAATGTCTATGGTCTGGTTAAAGGCAGGTTTCAAGTAAGATGAATTCAATTGATGATACTAAATCTATGAGGTATGTCTAAGGTACCTTGTATAGAACAGTTTGCACTGCAGGCTTTTTGAGGAATGTAGAACATTTCACAGGACAGCTGGTCTCCTTGAAGTGCAAGAATGACAAAGGGGGGCGGGTTATAAACTGCAAAATAGATATTTCTCTATAACAGGGGTCTCCAACTCCGGTCCTGGAGAGCTACTATCCAGTAGGTTTTCTGTCCCACTTGGCTTCTGATGAGCCACATCTGTTCTCAGGTAAATACCAGGATTCAGCCATAGTTCCTAAATATTGCCAAGTTCCCAAATCAAACTCCAGTTGACATAACTACTGTAAGCATTACTTAAATTCTTTACTGGGTGGTGAGTGGCTCAGCAGGCTAAGTGTCTGTGGTTATGATCGAAAGATCACTAGTTTGAGCCCTGGCATTGATAGAACAGTCACATGTCTGTAGACCCTCGAACAGGGTCCTTAAACCCCAGCTCCAGGGGCGCTGCACATTAGCTGACCCTGTACTGTGACCCCCAAACTATGAGTGTAAGATGGGGTTCCTGAAGAGAAGCATTCCAATGTACCTGAGAGATGGCAAATAAAGTGTGTTTGCTTGATTTTTATTGAACTTCAGCAGTAGCCTATTTCTCTCTCAGCTAATGCAGTCACTCTGTGCTCTGATAGTCTCGAGTCGTTTCATGGTGATTCAGAACCAGATTGCTGACATGACAACTCTGACGCACAGGTGTGGCTGAACAATTAGCCACCACTTGACCCTCACTTCTGTTTACGATATGTTGGCTAAGGCATTTTCGCAATTTTTCAGGCTAGACCTTTCTCTGATTGAAAATCAGATTGGTTTCCTAATTGCCCACCCCTCCAATATCCGGTTTAGTATTTTTTGCAGCCCAATTAGAATTATGGGTATTGGATCTGTGCCATCTCTAATTTTTACCACATTTCACTCCTGCCTCCAGTCTTACCACTGATGTCGAACCAGAGGGGTGTGGCACTCTGCCGTGTAGAGACCACACCCACCACCTCAAAAACCTGGGTGCTCTCTGGGATGGTGAAGTTGTAGTACAAGTCAGTGAACAGCAGGGGCAGCAGTGAGGGCACAGGCTTGCTGATCCACTTGATGTACAGTTGAGTCGTGGATGACATAGGTGGATCCCCATTGTCTGTAGCTCTGATCTGAAAGAAGATCCAATATAAGGTCAAAGACTAAGAGAAGAATTAGGATGGGATTTGTTCTATAGCTGCTCAGCTCTTTTGTGGCACTGCTACACACAGTCAGAAGGGCAGAGCTCCCAGCTGCCATCGTCTTCCTGGACATCACCATGGCAGTCCTGGGGTCAATGGCAAAATTGGCCTCCTGGTTCCCATCCACAATGCTGTAGGAGAGGTCAGCATTTAGCCCGAGATCCCGGTCCGAGGCAAATACCCTGCAGAGGGGCTCACCCCTACTGCTGTGGTCATGCTCTGGGACCCGCAGTTGGTAGAGCTTCTCGGGAAAATGTGGCTCATTGTCATTCTCGTCCAGGATACGTACAATCACCCAGACAGGGGTATGCCTGGGAGATGGTCCCATGTCTGATACTATCACCTGTCCACACACAAACAGATTTAACACATATCATCTCCTTTCTAGGACTAACCAAATCCTTAACCCGAACTGGAAAACCAATAAAGGTCTGGTTTGATGTAGTGTCTGTGTTCTTCACCTCTAAAAAGTGTTCATCCTGTTGTTCTCTGTCCAGCTTCCTGGAGGTTGTGGTTATGAGACCTGAAGGACACACAGATTCATAAACCACTTCCAAGCATTCATAAGCTACAACAGGGATTAATTAGTAAGCTTTGGATCTACCACAAATAATAATTTGGACAGTTCAAGGTGAATCCATACTAAAGAAGCAGCAGAGAGTCACATCACATTGAATCATTCATACAAATACAGATAAATGTGACAGATGGCAGAAACACAGCACTTTAACTCTGCACCTTCCCATCATAGGAAGACAAGGGGAAAATCTCTATAATCTCATTTATGAGGGTCTGTGTGGAAATGCTGGCACCTGTCTTGGGGTTGATGGTGAAAAAGTTCTGGGGATTTCCACTGGAGATGCGGTAGCTGAGGTGGCTGACGGAAGTGGTGGTATCCAAGTCTTGTGCCTGCACCTGCAGGACTGACAAGTCCTTGGCTGAGTTCTCCATGATGGCAGGGCGGTAGATGGGCTCACTGGTGAGTGGGGCATTGTCATTCATATCCTCCACCTGAATGTACACCTCCATGGTGGAGTATAGTGGCACCAAACCTCTGTCCGTGGCCTGTACTGTCAGCCAATAGGAGTCCTTTATCTCATGGTCCAAAATGTCCATGGTGTAGATTATCCCTATTAGAAGACAGACATGTGACTCAGTAAATCCTGGAAACAGATTAGATGAAAGTGTTCTATTTTCAACATTAAGACATTTATGTACATTAATATGGGTTTAAAAAAATACAACTCCAAATGATTTTAAGATCTCTCCGATAGGCTGGTTACAGTCACATGAGTTCTGATACCATGCACAGTTGAATACGGGCTTGTTTTTGGAATGATGTGTTATGTAGGGCAGGATCAACCCCAACAAGCATGAAGCTGATGATGTCAGGAGGTCACAGCTAGACAGTGTGTATAGAAACATTTCAGGGAAACAAATAGACACATAGAAATGCTCAGAAAAAGGGGAAGAATCAAATGCAAGCATGTTTACATCATTGGACCCTGTCCGAGCCATGATGCCTTTCTCTCTGTCACCCTGAGACTGGTGATCCATGTGTCACATCAAGTGTACTTAGCAGAAAAATAGTACTCAGCCAGAAGCCAAAATGTTTGTAGCACCTAAAAAAAAGCCACTGACCTATTTTGTAAAAAGGTCATGATCTATTGGACAGCCTTGGGCAATTTTCTGCATGCTAGAAATTGGGTGTCCAGATGAGAATATGGATTACACCTAGGGCAGTGTGCTCATTCACCAGTTATTACCAGTTAAGGGGAAACGGTACCATGTACATTAGATTAGATTAGATGCAACTCAATTGCCATTGGATGAAGTATAAAGTACTTATACAGCAAAATGCAGTTTGGCATCCAATCCAAAAGTGCAAAATACTTCAAAAGTGCTAGAATCAGCTGTAAAATATATACATGTGGTAAAAAAATAGAAAAATGTACATCTGTACATATACAGTGGTATAGCATGTACTTTCAGATATACTTATTATATGAGGCATTCTTTTCTGTCATTGCAGCGCGGCATGACGCATATGAAACGGGAAGGTGATAATATACTTGCGGCTCGGAGACAAAAAGGGTTTATTAATAAATAGAATACGACGGGGAAGGCAAAAAAAAAGGAGCAGAAGGGGTCAAAGCAAAAATGGGAGAAATGAGAATTTCACAAGAAACCATAAAGCAAATACACTGGGGAACTGAGCAACACAGGGAACAGAACTGAGTACCAGAGTTAAGTGACAAACACAGGAACCACACACAACTACAATGACCCATAAAAGAACAAAACCAGAGCAGTCACTTAAATACACAGCTAACAAGATACAATGCAGGACAGACGAGAATCATAACCAATAAACCAATCACAAGGACTCAGGGAAAACAAGGAACAGGTATGGAATTAAATGGCAATGGAGACTATGGAAAATTAACAAACACTAAAGGTTAACTAAAACAAGGAAAACTGAGTAAATGAGAACAAGGAGCAAAAGACAAAGAACCAAATGAAATACAAGAAACACCAAAAAACAGGAAAGCACTGCTAACCAATAACATGAGGGAAAACCAGAAAAAAACAGATAAGGCTTGTTCTTAATCAGCTTTGAAACTGCAAGTCACAGGTTCTCAATCCAAGCCACCCACTCAGCCCACTGACCCATGCAGCAGTCTAGAGAACAGGGAAAACATACTAGGGACTAGGCACACTGGGGCTGAATGGCAAGAAACAGGGGACAGGACAGGATGCCCAGCAACACCTGCTGGCCAAACTGGAAGGGGACACAAAGGGCATGGTTGGATGGGTGCTGACCCTGACACTTGCCACAAAGAATTAGCAAAAAATTGGAATCAGATTACGAATATTTTAGATACTATAAGCAATGTGTAGGAAACTGAAACAGAGATTGATAGCAAGGGCAGCACATGTGCAGATGTAACGTACAGGAGCTGCAGAGGTGTCTGTCCATTTAGGCAGCGAAATACTTATGCCATGGCTGTTGATTGGTCTGCATTTGGGCTTATCCTAATCCCTGATTGGCTAGCTCCATGTCAAAGGACAGGTTGACTTTGATAGGTTCCACCCTGCTTAGTGCTTTGAAATCCTGTTAACAGTGATGCATTAAGCATGCATACATGTTCACGCTACACGGCTACAGGCTCTGCCTCACATAGGTTACATCAGTTACACTAGGCAAGGCAACGATTGCTCTATCTGTCTCTGTAATTTTACTTTCTCTAACACAAAGTCATTGTCTTTTTTAATGACTACAATCTGTTTCTTTAATTTGAAGAACTTCAACTGAAAATCCGCAATAGTTAAGTGGTTCTGGGGACATACCTGATTCCTCATCAATGGTGAACCTGCCCAGTCCACTCCCAGTCTTTACTGAGAATCGGATCTCACCGTCCCTTCCCTGGTCATCATCCCAAGCCACAACCCGAAGAATGCTGGTTCCAACTCGTGAGTTCTCCTTGACCGTAGTACTGAGGGTGAAGTTAGTGAAATGGGGTGCGTTGAGGTTTTCATTGACATCAATCACCTCCACACCAATGAAGGACACAGACCGAAGGGGCACCGGGAAGCCCCTATCATCTGCTATCACTGTCAGGTTATAGAAGTTGTGTTTCTCATAGTCTAGCTCACCAACTAATCGCACACTCCCGCTGTCTCTGTTGGCCACAAACATGCCATCATAATCATCAGCAAGAGAGTATTTGACCTGGCCTCCTGGTCCCAGATCAGGGTCATGGGCTTCTAGCCAGGTGATGACTGTGCCAGATGGCAGGTCCTCAGGAACACGGGTGCTGTAACCTTTTGGGATGAAGGTAGGGGAGCAGTCATTGACATCTTCCAAAGATAAACTCAAAATGGTCAAAGAGAATCTCTGGCTGCCAGTCTCAGCCCCATCTCGAGCCTCTATTTGGAGATAAAATGTTGGAATATACTCCCTGTCAAGCTTCTCAGAAACCTGAACTATCCCAGTTGTGCTGCTGATCTTGAATGCAGTAGTGCTCGTTAGCAGAGTGTAATAGACTTGGCCATTCCAACCCTGGTCTCTATCTGTGGCTTTAACTTGGATGATATCTGTACCAATGGTGGTGTTCTCAAGTATCACTGTGCTGTAACTCTCTCGCTCAAATTGTGGCGCATTATCATTGGTGTCCTCCAGGTTCAAAATCAACAATCGTGCACTGGACCTCTGAGGTAAGCCCATATCATAAATTGTTAGGTTGAGAACATACTTGTTGGTTTTCTCACGATCCATTGGCAGAAGGACAGTTATCCAACCACTGTCCATATCAATATTGAAACAGCTGTCCTTGTTACCACCAGATATAGCAAACAGAATCTTTCCACTGAAGCCACTGTCACCATCATATGCATGAACTCTAAAGACACTTGCACCAACTGCGAGATCCTCCCGCACCCATATTTCAGAAGGCAGAGATTCAAACTGTGGGCTTAGCCTGTTCATAGTGAAGACATCAGAGAACCTTTCAATGACTGTAGACCTATCATCTATTCTAGTTTTATTGAGCAGCTTTCCCACAAGCTTTTCAGCAGCTTTGGTTTCTTCGCACTTCAGGCTCTTGAAGGACATTTGGCCACGGACAAGTGAGATATTCACAAATGTAGGATCAGAGAGAATTGCACCATCACTAGCAATGACCTCCAGGCTGAACACACCATTCTTCGGATTAGCTGTCACCAGAGATTTCTTTAAAGATAAAACCCCAGTGTCAAGATTCAGATTGAAAAAATCTTTCTCATCTCCTGATTGGATTTTGTATATAATTGACTCTGGTTCGTCTAGGTCTATAGCTGACATAGTGATGATCGGCTGTCCCACAGGAAAATCCAGAGAAATAGCTCCTCTACAGGCAACCTTCTCAAACTGGGGTGGATTGTCATTAATGTTTACCAGACTGATAGTGATGTTGACTTCGCTCTCACGGCGGTATGGTGTGCCACAGTCAGACGCTCTGACAACAAAGACATAGAGCTCAGGTGAAGACTCAAAGTCCAGCTCCTTGATGGTCTTCAGAACACCTGTATACTGATCCAATGCAAATGGCAGCTGCTGAAAACTGGATATGCTGTAGACGACAGAAGCATTTTCACCCTTGTCGTCATCCACTGCCGACACCACCAGGATCACTGTCCCTACAGGAGAATGCTCATTAACTGTCCCCTGGTAGGAGGCCTGGCTGAACACAGGACTGTTATCATTAGCGTCCTCAATAGTGATGTACACCTTAGTCCTGAGTCTGCTCTCTACCTCAACCACTTCGAGTGCAAGCATCTCCTGATTAACTGTGGCCAGAGAACAAGCAGTGGTTATCACACCAGTTAAGGAGTTTATATCAAAATGTGTAGAATCTGTAGTGGGATTCAGCATATATCTTGCATTGCTTTGTTCTGGGAAAATTCTTATGACCTCCACAATGAAACCAGGAGGTGAAATTTCATTAATAATGACTTCATACAACTCTTTCTCAAATTTCCTCTGGACAGGTTGGGGGCTCTGAATTGATACCCAGACAACTTGAAGGTCTGAAAATTTTGGTGGAGAGCCTCTGTCCTTGGCTTGGAGTGTAAGGTTATATCCGTAAGTGAACTGATCCCAATCTCTTGGCTCAGACATTACTATCTTGTACTTATTACCTCCTGATAATTTATCTAAGCCAAACAGTTTCTGGGGGTCACCCGCCACAATGGAAACTCCTTCAATGTCCCCATTCAATCCATCATCCAGGTCATCCACAATGACCTCAGCAAAGACGGGATCTTTATCCTGCCTGGAAGGAACCCTGGAAACTACGGTTATGGTCGGTGAATGCTTATTGACATGTTCCACTCGCAAGAAGAGCTTTGCTGTGCTGCTCGTACTCTCATCACCATATAGCTTGATTCCCCGGTCAACAGCCAGTATCTCTATCTCTTGTAAGCCCCTTTGGTCGGGACTAGGTTGAGCAATGAGGAAGACCACCCCACTAGTAGGATGGATGGCCAAAAGCTCCACCTTCTCTCGGAAAAAGTAATAGAGCTCTCCATTGGAACCAGCATCAGCATCAGTTGCTGTCACCTGCACCACGCTGGTCCCCAATGGTATTTTCTCCTGCACGGTTACTGAATAGATGGTGGGTGTGAAAAGAGGCCGAAGATCATTAGTGTCCAGGACCAGCACAACAACCATAGCTAGTGCCTCAAGGCCATCTGGGGTGGTGGCTGTCACAGTCAGTATATAGGTGTCTCTAACCTCCCGGTTCAGGATAGCAGAGCTCCCATTTCTGGTGTGAATGCGCAAGAAACAGAAATCCCCAAGTGTGTAGTTTTCAGCCTGAAAAAGGCCACCATCCCCAGCAGAGATCCTGTATATGACCTTCCAGGACCTAACAACTAACGTAATTCCCATCCGCACTTCACTGTTGATGTAAGACCCGGCTGCAGAGTTCTCGTAGATGGTGGCGTTATAGAGCGAGTGTGTGAAGTTAAAAGTGAGGCCAGGTGCAAAACTCTGAGAAACTTGGCAGTGGCTGAGAGGCAGCAGGGAGAACTGGAGGGCGAGGCACAGTAGACTGGTCCGCATGGCTTCCCAGTGGCACCTTTACACAACCCACAAGCACTGATCTATCCTGGAGAGAGGAGAACACAGAACATTGGAGGTTCCTGGAGGTTCAGTTTAGGGTGGGATTAGACTGAGCCACTTGTTTACTAGTCTGACTTGACATGTTTGTTTGACTTATAGGATTGATAGGAGCATCAGATTTCCAGGGGGTTTCATAGACTAATATTTCCCCAACGCAGTCACAGGAGTCACAGAAGAACATACCACTCTGACAGCCTCTGTATAACCACACTGTCACAAATGCATCTCCAGCCTGCATCCCATCCTCCGGTTAAAATATAACATACAGAGCTACCATAACTTTCACAGCACTGAATATTGGAAATATTAATAAATCAGTAAAATTAAGATGTGATCAAATTATTTTAAGAGATTTAAGATGTTAGTGGTGTCATACGCAGCAAATAAGTTTGTAAGTGAAAAGGCTCAGTCAGTATTACCTGTTTACATGGCTGTTTTCGTGCTTGTATTAGTCTGAAATTACATTTATTTGCCATTTTTTTAATTTGGTTTGCTATACAATGCAGCCATAACCATCATCCTTATAATAAAACACCAAGCAAAGAAAGAATCAGAGTCCAGGTTCGCAAGTTACACATGCACAAAACAATCGCAGTTGAAATCTATTTTATAGAATTATAAAAGCACAGATAAATTGAAACTGGTGAAAAACAAGTCAGCTTACCTCACCAAAAGAGAAAAAATTACTGTAAAAATTACATCTGCTACACCAATGTACAATCTGATCTCCCCCCAGTCGAACTAAAGCTACCCAAGGACATACAGCAGACAAACACATACAGTCACACACACATACAGTCACACACACATACAGCCACACATACAGACACGTGTTTGTATTCATATCTTTGTCAGAGACTTTCCATTCATTTCTATGGGCATAACCCTGATCCCAGCAATGACAACCTTAACCCCTACCCAGCCCTAACCTCAATCATAAGAAAAAAAGACTTCAGGCATTGTTTATCTAAAACTGAATTTCCCCTTGTGGGGACCAAAAAACATGTCCCCACAAGGCCAAAATAACAGGTTTGTTTATATTGGTCCCCACAATGTAATATATTCACCCCCCACACACACACAAACTACAGTGAAACAGGCTATTTGCTGAAAATGTAGAAATGAGAATGAAAAACAATGCATTATTTTTGCCTGTATGTTTTTCAACAAATTCATTAAAACTTTTAACATACTGTAGTGTTCGGTACTAAATACATCAAACTTTTTCTTTAACCTGTTTAATACTGGCTATTGTCAGTCACAGCCACCCCTTACAAATATGCTTACTATTAACTCCAACTCACCAAGGGCGCAAAAACCCGTGAAACATCCACTTAAATAGCCTCCCTCAATGGCTCCAATTCCCAAAGCCAGTGTCGCACAGTCCCCCACAATCATTTTGCTCTCTACCAGGAGCAGCAATTTTTACAGCCTTCCAAAGACGAGGATGCTACGATTCTTATACAGTATGCATGTATGACAATGCACTTATGTAATTGTTCTAAAGTAAACATTTCATTTGCTTAAAGCAAGTTTTATCCCTTCAATCATGGTTTCATGGTTCTAATACAAAATCCCTTTGACAAGAGATACACCTGGATTTGAGGTGTAATGATCAGCAACACCAGCAGATGGCAGCAGTACACCAATGACCAGCCATTCTGTCACGGTATTCCACGTGTCTGACTGTTTGAGCTTTTCTCCAATAGTTTAGTGGCAGAAACAGTCCTGTTACAAAACATGGAATGTCGAATTCTCAGACCACCACTGACATCTCCTTCCCCAGAAAAGCAGCAGTGTTTGAGGAATCCCAGCTTACCCTCCTGACACTGGGAGACGATCTACACATGCTCACATCCAGGGATGAGGCACAATTCTCTGTCCCCCCCAGGGTTTCCTGCAGGTTGTGTCTTCACAGCTCCGACCACATGCTGTGCAATTCATCTTCCTCAGAAGCAGATGGAGACACCTTGCTTGGGGCATTTTCAGTTCTGTGTAAACCTTCTACCAAGCATCTGTGCTGTTAGACACCACACAAACTCTTCCC
>JAODJU010000048.1:6533843-6552671 GCA_026776725.1 Gnathonemus echidnorhynchus
ACCCTAACCCTAACCCCTAAAACGTAACCCTAATCCCAAGACAGTGGAACTGCACATGCGCAGAAAGGCTCGATAGCGCGTCTCGATAGGTATGATGTTTTGTCAGAACACCGGAGGGCACAAAAGTTATCAAATCAGTCCGTCACAAGGTGCCATGTTGGCGCTTTAAAAAATAGTCGAAGGTTTGAATATGTGTGACCTATAAAAAAGCAATATAACTGTAAATTATATTAAAATCATACAGAGCTAATATAGTTTAACTCCTTCTCTTCATGCATCTTATCTTGCCTCTCTGCTCCTCAGAATCCTGCACTTATGACACGCACCTCCACGACCTTCTCCCTCATTTGCAGTTAACTCACTTTGGAGGAGAAGCGCGCCGCCACGCATATACGTGAACTTATCACGTAAAATGTAAATATGTTCATACTTTGTATTTGTCACTATAGCATATTTTTCCAACCATACTCAGAACTATGCCTGTTGAGTTGGAAAAGATGACGTATCGAGTTGTTTTAACATTAATAATAATAATAAAAACTAGGTATATATGGATCCAACAGCTACCTTGCTTAGACCCCTAAATAAAAAGAAAATAATGGTATTAGACCGGACGATATTCCTTAGCGCCCGTAGCTCCGGATCCTTACGACCCTGCATAGGGAAAAAGGGCAAAGAAAATGGATGGATAATATGTCGGGGTATGCGTTTTACTGTACCATAATTCACCATCTATCCTGCAGGTCATGCACATTAAGTTGCACTGCTGAAGCCAAACGCAGCGGGAGCGACTTTGCGGCTTTTATGCAGATGAAATCTCTGGCGACCGAGGGGAGGCGCAGTGGAGCAGCCCCGTTGCCATGGAGAGAAAGTCGCTCGGCGGCGATGGTCGGACACTGGAGATCGCTGGTGATCAGATGCGTTCGGCACTTATGTGATGGAAGTCCAGTGAACCGGCAAGGTACGTAACCTGCTTATATTCTTACTCTTGTAAACATGTCCTGAAAAATCTGTAGAGCTTTTAAAGACAATATATTGTAATGTAAGCTGTTTTAATTTTAAATGCCTTTGAATACATTCATGCATTATGAAAAGAGTAATATTTTGTACTTTACCTAAAAGTCGCCATAGTGGAACAGAACGATATTCTTTATTAATATTTAATATAATTTTGTGTCTTGTAATATTTGGTGTATTATATGTTTTATAGTGAAATTGAAGTCCACTAACTAAATAATTAACTATACCTGCAACAGCCTGATAAAAATCTAATGCCAGCCGTCTAAAGCCTGGTTAACGGTCAATGTGGCTTCAGATAGCCAGGAAAAACCTGCTCAAAAACAGGACCTGGGATAAAATTACCAAACATGATCAAGGTGGGACTTTAAGAGTGATACTTTATTAATCTCTGTGGGGAAATGTCCATTTGAAGGAGAAAATCTTCATGGTGATAAAAATCATTTACAAGTACGCACCATTCTATGACTGGTGAAGGCAAAAATTAGATTTGAGGAAAATTGGCATTGTTATGGACGAATAAGGGAACAGAAAACGATTTTGTCTACAGCACCCTGAGAATAATAAGATTATGTGTGCAGGTTTGCCACAGCAGTCAAATAATTTTGTTGGAATTGGAAGTATAATTGCTGTGTTCGGAGGTGATGTGCTGGACAGGCAGAAGAGTGCAGGCTGTAGTTTGATGTGAAGCCAAAATTTAGCCAAGAGCTTTGGCACCACATGTACCCAAACTAACATCCTCAGTAGACACTCCTTTATCTTCAGCTGTGGCACAAAGTATTTAGGTCAGCAGAATGGCAAGAACTAATTTAGGTAATTTTATGAGCATATCTGCACTTCTGTGACACAGACCTTCATAATAATGTATCTGAAAACATAATTTTCTTTATTTTGCATAATGTTAAGGAAAGACTCGTGCCTATTCTTTAAGAAAACCTGTAGCTTTAATTACTGAGGACGATTTTGTTTTTCATTGAGTGAAAATAGTTTATTTGAAATAAGATTAACACGAGGCTTTTATTCTGAAAGCTTTTGAAGCGTCGCTCTTTGTGCATGGAATACTTTCTCAAGCACAAACCATGTTGCTGGGGAGGGATGAGGTGAGGGGCAGCTCTCCCGGGGTGCATGCTGGGAGAAGACAAGGCTCCCAGGGCTGGGATTCTGAGGCACCAGCCGTGTCTTCCAGAAAACACCATCCTTACATACTTACGCATTTACCTTCTGCGTGGACAGCAAATGTAGTGTAGAACATTAGTACTGCAGCTTTTAATACTTCATATGGCACCAGCATAAAACAGGCACATGCTGGCATCAATTTTTTCAGTTTAAAATAACTCTGATTTAAAGTTGGTACACCCACAGGGTGGCGCTGTGGAGTGTAAAAACTAAGCGTAAGTTATGAAGTAGACATGAATATCCCCAAATGACACTGAACAGTTTAAGCATGCTGTGGGAACAGAGAGACAAGATCACCATAGAAAGTCGTAAGGCAAGACAAAACAACAACTCAAGACAGGATAGGATAGGGTAGGATAGGATAAGATAAGATAAGAATTGTGAGAAACTTTATTGATTTCAGGCCATAATCTGTAAGGCTGTTATCACGGCTGACTTGTGTCAAGAATGTACAGATGTTACTGTACTTGAGTCTTTCAGGAAACTAAGTTGCCTAATGATTGGTCTCTTTAATGCATGTCCACAAATTCCATAGTTCCTCCACACCACAAATTAGGAACCGGATATGGGTACCGTAAAATAGTCTTGTCATTAATATCTCCAGCACATATTCATCTCATGTTAAGTCATAGGGAGTTTTAGTCTTCTGGAGGTATTACAAAGTGACATATAACTTCCGACCTGTCCTCCAAATGAAGACCTGTGAATGCTGACTCCTGGTTTATCTTGCTAGGTTGGGAAGCTCACACCCTTGCCCCGATCATGCATGTCGTCGTCCTGGAATCACTTCGGTAATTAGCTGCTGGTGCGGACCAGAAGCCTGCTGAGATACTTCTCTGGCCAGCAACCATGAGCAGTGTGCCACACTTCCAGCACCCCTCCACCTTAAGCAAAAGGTCCCTGTTGCTCCTGCTGTTCCTGCTGTCAGGAAAGCAGTGGGGGGCAGCTCCCTCCAGCCTCCTAGTAGGCGCCCAGCCCAGTGAGCGCCGCATTCTCGCACACGTGCCTGGAGACCTTGTCATCGGTGCGCTGTTCTCTGTGCACCACCAGCCTCCTGCAGACAAGGTGCATGAGCGTAAGTGTGGGGCAGTACGGGAGCAGTACGGCATCCAGAGGGTGGAGGCCATGCTGCACACTCTGGACCGCATCAACGCTGACGAGCGCATCCTGCCCGGGGTGATGCTGGGCTGCGAGATCCGCGACTCCTGCTGGCATTCGGCCGTGGCCCTGGAGCAGAGCATCGAGTTCATCCGCGACTCGCTGGTCTCCAACCAGGAGGATGCTGGGGGGGACTTTGCAGCCACTTCACACTGCACCACTGACAGTTCTGACCGGCCTGCAGGCTCTAAGAAGCCCATTGTGGGACTGATCGGACCTGGCTCCAGCTCTGTGGCCATCCAGGTGCAGAACCTACTGCAGCTCTTCAACATTCCCCAGATCGCCTACTCTGCCACCAGCATGGACCTCAGCGACAAGTCCCTGTACCAGTACTTCATGAGGGTGGTACCGTCTGATGCCCAACAGGCCAGGGCTATGGTCGACATCGTCAAAAGGTACAACTGGACCTATGTGTCAGCTATCCACACTGAGGGTAAGTCAGGGAAACAACACATGCAATGTCCATCTCGCTCTAGCTGCAAGAGTTAAAACTAGCTCTTCACTTCTTCGGCTGGTTGAGAGTTAACATTAGTTCTTGTCGCTGCTTTGGTTGGTTGAGCGACTCAGTTACTTTTAGTTATCTTGCTCCATTGGCATCCAAATGGTACCAGGGAGGTTTTTAGAGTTTGAGCAGCAGGAGGTGCAACGGCTAAGTAACCGAGATTCGCCCTGAAGGTTCCCAGATGGTTAAGTACGCTGTCAACAGACATCGCGGTATCATGCTTTAGAAGCATTGCGGCTGAATGCCCTGTCGGTCTGAGAAAACATCTGGCCATGCTTCTGAATGGCTCTCACCGAATCAACACTTACTGTTATCAATATATAAATATGGCTGAGTGTAAATTTGCATATAGAGAGTCTCTAGTACAGGACATTATTTCAAACCCCTTTAAAATAGATTCTGCTAAAAAGTAGGTGACCTGGATTTTATGCAAATGGGTTTTATGCAAACGGGGGTATACTCCTGACATTCCCCTAAATGGGGACACCGCATGTGCCCCCCCACCTCCGAGAACCTACATGTGCAAGTAGTGTCATGTATAATATGGGTTTGTGTGTGACAGTGTGTGTGGCTTTTGGCACATTGGATTGTGGTTCCTGGAAATGACTCTCCATTATTACCCCAGAGGTAAATGCAGTGACTTATTAGCCTTGCATGTGAGCTGTGGCATCAGGCGGTACAAGCAGCTAAAAGCGGTACTAGTTAAAATCCAGGGCTTCGTCCGCAGGGAACTATGGCGAGAGTGGCATGGGGGCCTTCAAGGACATGGCGACCAAAGAGGGCATCTGCGTCGCCCACTCCGACAAGATCTACAGCAACGCTGGCGAGCACAACTTCGACAGACTTCTGGACAAGCTGGTCACGCACCTGCCGCGCGCACGCGTGGTCGCCTGCTTCTGCGAGGGCATGACCGTGCGCGGCATCCTCATGGCTATGCGCCGTCGCCACCTAGTGGGCCAGTTCCTGCTGGTCGGCAGGTCAGTGGAACCTGGGTCCACATAGCCTCTGGGTGCATGTTTTATGTTTAACCTGATTTGTTTTTTGTCTTTTGGCACTCAGTATGAGATGGATTCACCTGTGTCTTCCTCTACCAAGACCATCTTCATTGTCTTCATCATTCTTATCATTCTCTCAGAGGCCATCACCATCCTGTTACCCTCACAGTAACATGCTGAAGACATTTAGGAGACTGACTCCCTGCACAGTGAATAGACCTTTCCAGTGCACTTTGCAGGTAATTGCCCTTCAACTTCCAGTATTTACTCGCTGACAGTAACATCCATAACACAGAATCAGATTATCTTGGCTTTTAATGCAACCTTAATTTCCACAGAGAGGATCCTTGGCTAAAAAAAGAGTCAATTTACAAGATAACACATTCCATTGGATACTGGGGGGAAAAAAAGATTTTGTGAATGTACCTTAAGGCTATCATCGTCAGAAATAAAAACTGGTCTATTCTTAGTCTAATTTTATGAAAAAACACGAATTTCTCATTAACTTTTACTCTCTCGGCATCCAATTTGGTGATCTCTTTTATTTCTAGCAATGAATACGAGTCGGTTACAGTTCTGAAGAAGCTGTATATCAGAGACTCTCTAAAGTTCTTCATTATTTTAATGGGTATAAATCCCAGTCATATCCTTCTCTCTTGTCTGTGTGCAATCTGGCTTTTTTCACTAAGTGGATGCTCTGTAACCTGCTTGATTATTGGATTATTGGTCAAGCAGCTATGTGTGTGTATGGTCAGGTTTGCTCGCATCAGTGATCACATCTCCACACTACAGTCTCAGAGGAACCCCAGCATTCAAGAAGTGTCATCTGAAGTCTGATTAAGGAATGAAACATGTAACTCTTAAAATCTGAAATAATACAGTAAGTTAACATAGTTTAAAATACATTCAGTGGCCACTTTATTATGTACAGCTAGCTAGTACTGGGCATGTACCTCTTTTGCCTCCATAACCGCTTCAAGGATAGAAGACTAGAATAAAATTAGTAGACAGAGAGGGACACAGAAAAACAGAGTAACAGAGAATTCACAAAGAGAATTGCATAGAACTTACAGCAGTGGTGGTTGCCAACCGATCGATCACAAGAAGTTTCTAGTTGATCGCAACACAACTTTTAATCCCCTCCAGTTGGCAAAATATACCAAGGGGGTAGCGGCATCAAGATTCAGTAGCCTGCCAGAGTATTTTCATTGTAAAAGAAAAGTAACACTCACTGTAAAAAAGGTTGGAGAGCACTGACTTACAGAGAGTGTAACACAGAATTCACAAATGAATAGCATAGAACTTACAGGGAAAGTAACACAGAATTTGTGAGCAGTCTCAGGCATGGTGTTCAATTCCCTCTTTCCTAAGAGGTACAGTCTTCCAACATCTCTTTTTTGTCTGGTTTCCCTTTCTGAGTGTATTTCATACCTCAGCTTCAGAAGGTCAAACCCCTGCACAGAGGATGTTCCATGGAGCAGAAATGTACCCGACCAGCAGAAATCACACCTCTGGCAAATCCTGAAATCCAGATTTTGCCACGACTGTGTCTGCCAGGACGAGACCCTCTGAGAGCTGCTGAAACCCAGATACAGGATGATTTGTCCTATTTGCTGGTGCCAGAGACACCCCAGACTTCTGTATATTTTATATAAGCAAGGCCGAAGTTACGCAGAAAGCATGATAAAAATTATTTGTGTTTGTGTTCACCAGATTTAGCAGGTATTGGTTTTGTGGGTATTTTAATAATGACTGAAGTGAGGGTGGGTAAAGTTTGGGTCATTACCCACAGTGTTACGGGGTGTTGTTTATTTATAGGTACATATTGACAAGCTTTGCGGAGCCCAGGAAGTAATGGCAGCCATGCTCTTCTGTTCCCACGACTCCATGGAGATGTCAGTGAGGATTCCCCCTGGTCCCTGACCTAGACGCCGGCCTCTGTGCCTGTGTGACACCTGCATCACAGCTGAGTCTCTCAGACAGGCCTGATCTTCATCTGCTGTGACCTAACATGGCCTCTGGCTGATTGGAGTTTCCAACGCAGCCCTTCACCGCTATTGGTTCCAAATGCCAAAAGCATTTGTTCTGGCTGATTGGAGGTTCCAACGCAGCCCTTCACTGCTATTAGTTCAATGTTCCAAATGCCAAAAGCAAGAAAGAGCAAAATACTGAGACATAAAGATCCTCACATTCCTTCAGATCTACTCCGCTTCTGGGAGGTGACCACATCGGACCGATTCACATAATCCTGACCTATCTGTCCTAGTACCAGGTCTCTGGATATTACTGACTGATGAGTGTCTCTGAATTAATGCTTTTCACCTTCACCTGGTCTTTGTCCATTTGAGTCACCATACTGTTCCCACCTCATTACATCATCATCAACAGTCATGACAAAGAAATATATAATAATATAAATTGGGTGGAAGACAGTTGGGAATACAATTGCCTTTTAAGACACAAATGACCAAGATTTCTGTCACCAGCACCAAAGCACTTGTCTGTCTGTAATGTCTGTGGAATTTATGTGGTGTCTGGCTGTTTGAACAGTACCAGCAAACCAGTGTTAGGCTGAGGCCTGTAGCAGCTTTCTGTCATCTGTCGACAATCGGTGAGAATGAGTCCAATTCACTCACACTCATTTCAGGTACATGACAAGCTAAGATGGGTTTAGCAGCTTGTTCTTCAGATTTTAATTTTTCTGTTCTTATCATAACTGCCTGGGCATGCACAATGATTTTAACTTGCCCAATTTGAGGCATCTGTTGCACTGGTTTTGTGACCAGTAAAAGCCCTGAAAGGCCCATCTGTAAAGGCTTGTCCTATTCAGTGTCACAGGGGGTCTGGAGCCTACCCCAGAAGCTATGGGCCATCACAGGGCATACTCACACACCAGCCATTCACGCATGCACAACTACGGGCAATTTGGTAACTCCAATTAACCTGTGGGTCGGGGGGGAACCAGAGCACCTGGAGGAAACCTTACAATGACATGCAAAGAACATACAAACTCCACACACATGGACCCATGTGGAAACTCAAACCACAGTCCCAAAAATCACTGCATCACCATTCCACCCCACTGAAAGGCCCATTGCCATGGAAATCAAGTGTCCCCTAAGCAGGAGGAATAATATTACTCAGCATTTTACAGCTTCTCAGTGAGGTGGCCTGTACTCTACCAGGGAAGTACATGGCTTCAGGCACCTTTCCCAGCGACTCTCAGCTGCTGCAGCTTATGCGACATACGCATCATATAGGAAATGTTGTGGTGTTGATGGTTTATATGTTGCCAGGTCTATGATTGAGATTTTATGGGCTCTGGTCTACAGATGTTACCAGTCAAAGCTCTGTTTCTGCTTTTCTTTCTGTTCCTTCCTTGCTCTCAGCGATGGCTGGGCCGACCGGTATGACGTGACCGACGGCTATGAGAGGGAGGCTGCTGGTGGCATCACCATCAAGCTCCAGTCAGCCTACGTCAGATGGTTTGATGATTACTACCTGGATCTGCGGCCCCACAACAACCAGCGCAATCCCTGGTTCCCCGAGTTCTGGCAGCACCGTTTCCAGTGCCGACTGGCAGGTCACCCGCAGGAGAACCAGCAGTATAATCGCACGTGCAGTGGTGAGCGGAACGACACGTTACAAGAGTACTGCACAAAAATGTTGTGGACTAGCCAAAAACAGCTAAGCTAACCAGCTATGTGAGCGCCCCATAGCAACTCCACAGCTAAGCTAACCTTAGCATGAATGAGGCCACCCTCTTAGTCTAACTGTCTTCCCCTAAGCAGATAAGGAGTCCCTGAGACAGCAGTATGCCCAGGACACCAAGATGGGTTTTGTGATTGATGCCATCTACTCCATGGCTTACGGCCTGCACAACATGCAGAGGGAGCTCTGCCCTGGCCAAGATGGCCTCTGCTCGGCCATGCACCCTGTTGATGGCCGCGCGCTGCTCGACTTCCTTATGAAGACCAACTTCACTGGAGTGTCTGGGGAGCTGGTCTGGTTCGATGAGAATGGGGACTCCCCGAGGCGGTGAGGAAACAAAGCAGCCACTAGGAGTGTTGCACACACTGCTGCATTATGGGAAAATATGGATGACTGTCTCCCATAACCTAATGACTCAAAGACTGACATGCCTTTATCCTGCAGAGAAGTAAACCGACAAGCAAATGGGGTAGCTGGAGATACAGCACAACAAAATATTTCTGTTTGAAGGAGAGTGATCGGTTCCCAGGCTAAATGCACTCACCCTGTTGGCGAGTTTCTGTTTGTTCCTGCAGGCTGTGATGTCATATACATGCCACTCATTCACATTTTAGCATCAGCTTATCAAATGGCACCTCAAATTTGTGTTTTTGAGTAACCTGCAGTACCCCAGAATACATGGCCCTTGACTTCCTGACCTGCTCAGGTACGAGATCATGAATTTCAAGAAGACGGGTCCAGAAGCAGATGACTACAGCTATATCAGCGTAGGCAGTTGGGACAACCAGGGGCTGAAGATGGATGACGATGAGGTGTGGGCCAACCAGAGCGTGATCATCCAGTCAGTGTGTAGCGATCCATGCCAGAAGGCCCAGATCAAGGTGAGGCTAAGGAATTCGCTTTTATTGTAAAAAGTAAATTTTATCTGCTGTGCTCATGTTACATGATTTCCAATCAAGTGGGATGTTAACTGGGTTAAAGGCTTCCTGGTCATTGGTCTCCCTTCCTAAATGCTTTTCTGAGCCCCACCCCAGCCACACAACTCTGTGCTCCCTCCCAGGTGATCCGCAAAGGTGAGGTCAGCTGCTGCTGGACCTGCACTCCTTGCAAGGAGAATGAGTTTGTGTTTGACGAGTACACCTGCCAGGCCTGTGCCCTGGGATCCTGGCCCACTGATGACCTCACAGGTGACTCTTCGCCCCACTTCAAGCAAATGTCACACTGAGAGCTTCCTTTGGATTTCAGAGGTGGACATTTCAGGTCCAGAAAGTAAAAATTCAGACCAAGATTTAGTTTCAACCAACCAGTTTAGTACTCTGTGACTGAGGTGCTTTATACTCTGGTTGGTTGAAACAAAATCCTGGTTTGGATTTTTACTTTATGGATCTGAAATTCCCACATCTGTTGGACTTAAATTACGTATGAAAGGTTGATGAGAGCCTGTGATGGGTTGGCGCCTCATCCTGGCTTGTTCCCTGCCTTGCACCTATGGCCTTCAGGATAGGATCTGGACCCCTTTGGCCCTGGTTACAGAAAATGGATGGATGGATGGATAGACAGATGAAAGGTTGACATTCTCTCCCAAAGCTTGAGATCCTCAGCTCAGTAGCCTCAAAGCTCAATCTTCAGAGATTCTTTCTTCTGTTTTTCATTTAGTAATTTCTGTCCCCATTGCAGGCTGTGAACCCATTCCTGTGGAGTACTTGCGTTGGGGTGACCCTGAGCCCATTGCCGCTGTGGTTTTCGCTTGCTTGGGTCTCGTGGCCACAGCCTTTGTCACCTCTGTCTTTGTCAAGTTTCGAGACACGCCGGTGGTGAAGTCCTCCAGCCGTGAGCTCTGCTACATCATCCTGGCTGGCATCTTCCTGGCCTACCTCAGTACCTTCTCCCTGGTGACCAGGCCACGGATTGCCTACTGCTACCTGCAGAGGCTGCTGGTGGGGCTGTCTCCCGCCATGAGCTACTCGGCCTTGGTGACAAAGACCAACCGAATCGCGAGAATCCTCGCCGGCAGCAAAAAGAAGATTTGCACGCGCAAGCCGCGCTTCATGAGCGCCTGCGCCCAACTGGTCATCGCCACGCTGCTTATTCTGATGCAGTTGGCCATTGTGGTGACACTGTTTGTCAAGGAGCCACCGGCTGTCGTGCACGACCACCCCAGCATGCAGCAGGTCCGCCTGGTGTGCAACACTAGCACCCTGGGTGTGGTGGCGCCACTGGGCTACAATGGGCTGCTCATCCTCAGCTGCACCTTCTACGCATTCAAGACTCGCAATGTGCCGGCCAACTTCAATGAGGCCAAGTACATCGCCTTCACCATGTACACCACCTGCGTGGTCTGGCTGGCCTTCATACCCATCTATTTTGGCAGCGACTATAAGACGGTGACCATGTGCTTCTCAGTGAGCCTGAGTGCCTCCGTGGCACTGGGCTGCATGTTCGCTCCCAAGGTCTACATCATGCTGGCCAAGCCGGAGAGGAACGTCAGGAGCGCCTTCACCACCTCCACCGTGGTGCGCATGCACGTGGGCGACGGCAAGTCTGCCTCCTCATCTACTGCCAGTGGTGGCTCTGGTAGTGCGAGAAACCTCTGGAAACGCAGAAGCTCCGGGGCTGAGGCACCGAGGTGAGGAACAGTCTTATTGCGTATCTAGAGTTGGGGGGAGGCTGTTCTTTGGGCTGTCTGGACTGAGTAGATATATGAACCGACCCAAAGGATTTTGTTATTTATAGTTATTAGTGATGAATTGGCAATTTGTAACTGAACCCAAACCTTCACCCTAACCCTAACTTTAACCTAACACTCAGCTGACTATCCCTGAATTTAGAAATAAGCATTTAGCAACCACACGTCAGAACACTGCTCTACGATGGTATGGTGCCCCATCCTGGGTTGTTCCCTACCTTGTGTCTGTATCCTCTGGGATAGTGTCTGGTCCAACAGTGACCTTGAAAAGGAAAAGCAGTTTCAGAAATTTGATGGATGGATGGATGGGTGAATGGATGGATGGATGTCAGAACACAGATAAAAACAGTACAGGACAGCCTTAGAGAACACATATCCCTAAAGTCCTCCCTCAAGTCTTGAACATAATCCCTTTGGTTTGGCACATCAATGAGCCTCTCCTGGGGACACTGGAGGATGTGCTTTGTTCTTCATTCTGTGAGGCACTTCTACTTTGCATTTTCCTTAGTAATAGTCAGTGGGGGCAGTTCCTTTAACGGACCAGTCAGGAGCTCTAACCTTGTGCTTCTTGGATGCAGTTCCAACGGGAAGTCGATGACCTGGGTCCAGAATGAGCGAAGCTACCATCACAGCCTGTGGAAGCGTATTTCCATCCATATCAAAAAGAAGGAGAGCAACCAGACTGCTGTCATCAAGCCATTCCACAAGGGCGGAGATGTGGCATCCGAGCCGGGGGCCACGGCGCTGCACTATCCGGTGACTTACCACTCACAGTTGCCCTCACCATCATCAGTCAGCGCCATGGGGGGGCCCTCGATGGAGCACGAGGAGGAAGATGATGAGGAGGAAGAACAGGAGGAAGTGGCCCTGTCCTCATACCTGAGCCAGCGGCCAGTGGAGCCCTCCCGGGTCTCCATCATGGAGCAAATCAGCTCCATGGTCGACCGCTTCACTGCTAACATAAGTGAGCTGAACAGCATGATGCTGCCTGGCTCCCCATCATTGACGCCCAGATTCAGCATTACCAGAGAGACTGCGGGTACAGGCATGCAGCAGGAGTCTAGTTTGGAGCAGGAGGGGACAGGCCACTCCCTCAGCCTAGCCCCCAGTGGGAGGTCAGGCACCCTGGAAGATCTGATCGGGCTTATGCCCCCTTCTCCCTTCCGGGACCAAGCAGACCTGGCTAACTCTGCCTCTGTCCTCTGCATGCCCTCCTCCCCCCCGTATGAAGGACTGCTGCTGAGGGAGTTTGGTCCCAGCTCCTCATCCCTGTGAGCGAGCTACACGATTGGGGAGGGGCTACATTGTCGGGTGGGGTTTGCTGGGAGATATATTCTGACAGGTCATCGACACAACCCAGAATGACAATACAGCCTTGGACCAATCAGGACACGATGGAGTGCCATTACACTAGCGTGGTGACCTTGTTGGACAGAAAGGGGTCAGGTGGCTGTTTACCTGCAGGGTGTCACTTATATTTAAACCATCAGTTCAGGACTCGAGCGGGGGGGGGGGGGTGGGGGTGTGTTGAGGACCAGCTGTTTGGACCAACCACATTGAGCAGAGTGAGCTTACTGTCTATATTACACTCTTTGGTCCGGTATGGCATGAAACAGGTGCTAAAATCTGATAAACGGATAAACCATCTGAATTTAAATACAAGGTTTTTGACCAAAGTCCAGTCCTGCTTTCACACACACAATACCAGGGCATTCCTGATACTTGCATACAGAGGTGGACATTTCAGGTCCAGGAGGTAAAAATCCAAACTAAGATTTTGTTTCAACCAATTAGCTGAATATAAAGAGTATTCAGAATACTCGACCGGTTGGTTGAAGTGTCCACCTCTGCTTGCCGTTACTAGGGTCGTTATGGTACTGTACCATTCCTGCCTTGTCAGACTGCCTCAAATACACAGAGGAATACTTACATACCTTATCTTAAAAATCCTCAGAAAATGTCAGTTCATTTCTTCTGTTCTGTTATTCACAAAGATGCTAACGAAATGTGGGCGATATAAATATAAAAGCATGGTTAATATATCTTATAAGAAAATGTCATGTGGTGGTGTTTGATTTAAATAGTTTTAAAAGGTTATTTTTAAATGTTATTTCGAATATTCAAGATTCTTTATTGTCATACAGCCAGGTTGGTGACTTTTGGATATATACTCCATAACATTAATGCACACTATACTGTATACTCCGTAATTTAAATGTACATGGTACTGTATATTCCATAACATTAATGCACACAATATGGTATACTCCATAACATAAATGCTTACTATACTTTATACCCCCTAACACTAATGCACTATACTTTATACCTTATAACATCAATGCACACTATGCTGTATAATCCATAACATTAATGCACACTATACTATAAACCAGGGGTCACCCCCAAGGACCACATGAGTCGCCCGCGGACCTGTCCTAAGAATAGCACAACTAACCAGTGAGCAGCGTCCTGCTGTTGCTCTTCTTCTTTAATCACATTTGCATTTATATAGATTTAAAAATTATAATATCTTAAAAAAAGCATTTAAAACATGTTTATTATACATGAAGTTTAGATAAGTTTAGGAGAGCGTTTCAAACTGGTAGCCCTTCGTATGCCCCAATACCTGTGAAGTAGCTAACAGTTTCAAAAAGGTTGATGACCCCTGCTATATACCTTGTAACAAAAATAAACACGGCTGAGTAATACTCGGAAGGTTGCTGGTTTAAGCCTGGCCTTGGCAGAATAGTCACATCTGTGGGCCCTTCAGCAAGGCCCTTAACCCCCAGCTCCATGGGCACCACTGCAGGTGGCTGCCCTTCACTGCCAAGCTTACTCTCACCACGAGGGATCAATAAATTGCCATTATTATTATTAGTCCATAACATTAATGCACCCAATTGTGTATAGCTTGTAATATTAATGCACACAGTACTGTATACCCTGTAATATTAATGCAAACTAATCCACCCACATAGCTTGGACCTCTGCCCTTCTTCGGTACGGGGTTGCAATGTTAATACATGCCTGATGTGTATGTAAGTTACCACAAAGTGAGTACGGGAAATACAGCCTCTCACTCACACATAGTCTCACATTTATTTCTTCTCCCAGTATCTGAAAAAAACATTTAGACAAGAGTTTGGGATATTCAGCTGATTAGCATAGTTTTGACTGGTATAAGTTTGGAGAAAAATACCATTTAAATACTAGTTTATTATTATTATTATTATTATTATTATTATTATTAAAACTAGGCTTACTAAATGTGTTCTTTTCGTGCTGCCTTACCATTGTTATTGTGTGGTATTTTTTCTACCCTGACAAAAGGTGTTTGACACAAGATGGATTTGGTGACCAAGGAATATTTATGTTACTCTTGGAAATGTTCCCCCATCTCTGCATATCAGTTGTCTAGATGCACACTGGTAGTCATGTGGGAGGACAATTAATATTCTGTCTTCAGACATAAAAATATGACACCTACAATAATATTGTCGCAGGACACAATATGGTGTGTGTGTGGGTTAGGTTTAGGTTTAGGTTTAGGTTTACATTACATTATGGAGAGCAATTGTCCCCCACAATGTGATAAAAACCTATTACTTTGATGCTGCAGGGACCATTTCTCAGGCCTACTTTTATTGCACTGAATAAGGCCTACTGTTTTACATATACTATGCTGGTTTGTTACATTCAAATAGCTGATATTTTTTATTGGGAATGTTGTTGACTCAAAACATTTCTTTTATTGTTAAGTTATATTTTACATATTTTAAATGTGCTTTCGCAGGAATGACTTTAATGTACAGACAGATGTAAAATCCTGGAGACACGAGGACAGAAACTGATCCTGGAAGTTCACTGGTTCTGCGACACCTCGTTGTGCCGTAAGAGTATTGACAACTATTTTATTGTTGTGCTTTTTAAACTAAACGACGCAGGTTTTAGCGGCTGTGTTTGTGTATTTTGGCTGCGCTGTTCCCATGGCGACATCGTCCTTGTCATGTGATCACACTGCTGCATGTCCTAGTCACGTTATTAAAGTCACGCTTAAAATGACAGCACATGGTCTGTGGTGTGTCCTGAGTCATTCAGTGACGCTTCCCCCGCATCTATAAAGGCTAATTCAGTGCTTGTCTTGCATTCACCTGAACACACTCATAGGCACACAGACACCCTCTGTTTGGGCTTCATATATGCACGGAAAACATTATGAACAGTGGTCGTGAAACATTGAAAATGTCCTCTGAATCCATTTGTCTATCTAAAACCTGCTTTTCCAGGTTTGAGACTATTGTGAACACCAGAAAGTAGTAATCTAAGAATACATCCGTAATAACGATTCTGTTGCCATTAAATACGTGGATGCCCTCCAGCTATCATCCGTAACATTTAATTAGACTTCCCGAACAATTGGATGTGATGTTCCCTTTATTTACCGCGCAGAAACTGCATCCGGAGGCTGACAAGTTAAAATTTCTGGAAAGCGATTTCCATCTATTATAAAGTAGGTTAGTAAAATTACGACGGAGCTCCATTAAGTTCCCGCAGATGAACACAGAGGAACGAACTCCAGCAAAAGAAAGTTTCATGCCATGACAGTCAAGAGTTTCGCTTTACACCCACTGCGCGGCTAGGGTGATTCACGGGATAACAACTATCATGCCGATACAATAATGACTATAAAGTTTCCGCTGTCGCCTGTCCCCGTCGCCCCACCGTCCGGGGGGCGGTCCACGGAGGCAACGGGTAGGCAGGAGTGAAGGTATTGTGGCTCCCGGGGGCATTTCTTACATACACAGCCATGCAGAACAGCCACAAGGAGCGTCTCTACAAAGTGCTGGTGATCGGGGACCTGGGTGTGGGTAAGACGAGTATCATCAAGCGCTACGTTCAGCAGAGGTTCTCCGGCAACTACCGCGCCACCATCGGGGTGGACTTCGCGCTGAAGGTGCTCAGCTGGGGAGGGGAGACCGTCCGCCTGCAGCTATGGGACATCGCCGGTAATCATGCCACATTGAACTAATTTACTTAAAACATTGAAAAACGAAGCTTCTGGTAAAACTTTGCTCACTTTATAACATATGAAGACCAATGAAACAAAGTGTATGATGCACTGTATTTCTAAACAATTTCTTTAAATCGTGTTTAGCCCATTTAATCTTTGCTTTTTAAACATGCCCCATAAAGTTAGTATTTTACAACAGAATAACTTTATTTTAGTCTTTAGCTGCAAAGTTCAAACTTCAACTGCTTTGAACGTCAGTTGTCACACGTAATTCAGCTACTGTCCCGGTTTACGCGGTTCTTCTTCTGTAAGGCGAATCTTTACAGCAGTTACCGTAATAAGGTTTAATATGACACTGCTGAATACTGCTGATCTCTGTTACGTCATTTCGATCACCTGCTTCTTCAGACGTGTCATAAATGTCTCTAATAAACGTATAAAAAATGACACCATCACCACTACAAAAACCAAGGAATCACAATTTAAAACTTTATCTTTTGTTGAGGTCTATGAACCATGAGGGGACCTTTATGCCTGCATGGTCCTAATTCGATGAGCACAACTGTCACAGATCCAGATAATCCAGTGGAACTGAGAAGACAGGACACTGGTTTGCCTCTTTGCCTGGACTGTATGATGTTATGAGGCACAGATTTAACTGGTTTCAGTGCAATAAAAGTACGGGATCGTAGCACAACTACAAGCTGAACTGAACCAGTGAGCAGGTTGCCTTGCGTTTCCAGGTCAGGAGCGTTTTGGGAACATGACCCGGGTTTACTACAGAGAGGCTATGGGTGCATTTATCGTCTTTGACATGACCCGGCGTGCCACATTTGAGGCGGTCACCAAGTGGAAGGAGGACCTGGACTCCAAGCTCACCCTGTCGAACGGCAGGAGAGTCAGCGCCGTCCTCCTGGCCAACAAGTGTGACCACGGGTGTGAGCTGCAGAGTCACGACGCAGCCAGGATGGAGCAGTTCTGCAGGGACAGTGGCTTTGTGGGCTGGTTCAGGACATCAGCAAAGGTACCTCCTCACTAGGTCAGAAACACAGCTTCTGCTGTCCAGGGACACACTGGGAGAGTGTCACCCACAGTGAGACAGACATACAATGGGAGAGTCAGACAGGGACACACACGATGGGAGAGTCACACAGATGTACAAACAGTGAGAAAGACACACAATGGGAGAATCACACAGGCGCACACACACAGTGAGAGAGTCACCCAGAGACACGCAGTGGGAGAGTCAGACAAGAGACCTACTGTAGACAATGGGAGAATCACATCAGCACACATACAGTGAGACACACACAGTGTAACACAGTGAGTGACACACAGGGAGAAAATCACACAGACACGGGCAGTGAGAGAGTAACACAGTGGGAGGGTTCCACAGACACACACACAGTGAGAGACACAGTGGGAGAGTCACACAGACACACACATAGTGAGAGAGACACACATGCAGTTGGAGAGTCACACAGACACATATAGATAGATAGTCAGGCAGACACACACAGAGTAAGAGACATACAATGGGAGAGTCAGACAGGCACACACACACAGTGGGAGACACAGTGAGACACACAGACCACAGGTCCCTCTCCGTCCTACATCTCCCAGCTTTTATAACAAGTAGGACATTTGCAGAAGTCCCTGGGGGGGTCTCTAAAGAAACTTTAATATGAGGGAACACTTGGGACATACAATTAATTACTTCATGAATATTAATTATGGTCATTATGCCAGCCAATCAGAATGGCAGCTCAGATGGCAGTCAAACTCTGTAAGACAAGGGCATCATTTGTGGCTTACAAATGTGATCTACGCTTTGTTGATCTCTTTTACACTGTAACAGTGACCCATGACATGAACTCTACTCTTTCCTGTTGTCAGGACAACATCAACATAAATGAGGCAGCAGACTGCCTGGTGAAACACATCATTGCCAGTGAGAAGGACGTGGTGAAATCGGTCGTGCCGGACATCATCTCACCAAAGCTCAGCGCGGTCAAGGACAGCGCCTGCTCTGGCTGTTTTATGGGGTGAGGGCCAGCAGGTGGTGTGGTTACATACAGAAGGGAGGCTACTTGTGGGGGGTGGCTACTCACTCAGGGGGCATGAACATGCTGGGTGAAGGGCACAATTAGTTAAATGCTGTGGCTAAAATGCAGAATGGCACCTTATTTCCTCTGGGCTTCAGTCTCGTAAGATGAACAGGGTTCCTCTACTCCAGAGGTGGGGAATCTGATTCGTGGAGAGCCGGTGGGGGTTTTTGGGATGATCTCTCAATCAGTTGATTATAAAGCAGTGGTTCTCAACTCCAGTCCTGAGGACTCGCTGTTATTTGCACCCACACTGACTCTCCATGAATTAGGTTCCCCATTCTGCTCTACACACTCCATGGATCAAACAAACTCCTGGTAAATGTTCTTTTTTCCATCACCTGAAACAGCCAGAGCAGCATTTGAAACAATGAGAAAACAATGAACATTTTTTGAAACCTTCCATAAATTTGACTGTGGGCCCACTTCTACCATGGGGGACAGGTTTAATGGGGGGGGGGGTG
>JAODJU010000048.1:6660653-6675754 GCA_026776725.1 Gnathonemus echidnorhynchus
TCGGGACTTTTGCTTGAGCGTCGACTTGTGCACATTGACGAGTTACAAGCCGGTGACTTAGACCAGTTTTACTGTATGTGCAAATAAATAAATAAATAAAAACTGTTATAGCGAGCAAAAAAAAACACAAAAAAATCTCAAATATGCGAAATCTGCGCGGTAAAAGTGCCGGAAATGGATGTTTACCAAGGTAGTTAACTATTGACTTCCGCTCGTACATTTTCGTTAGTCCGTTGCGAAACGAAGTGGGAAACAAAAATGAACAAGGCTAGTTTCCAAAACTTTTCCTCTCTATCCAAGAATTCTAAAACTTATCCAGGGCCTGGAAAAATAATTTCAAAATTCCAAAACTTTTCCAGGTTTTCTATGACCACGGGTAGCCTGGGTAACTGCAAATTCCAGCCAAAGGCATACATAATTTAACTTGACTTTTCACAAAACCCACTAAATGAATGAGCTGTGGGGTTTCTAACATTTTATATGCTATTGAAATATAGACTTACTTGTTGGACAAACTCACCTTATTCCAAACGCCCTTCGACTGCCTCAGTTGTAAGCAACTATTGTGAAAGTAAAAGTAGGAGTTCAAAGCATTGTTATATAGACAGACAGGTAACCGTTGCCACAGAATGGTTCATGAATATTTAATATTGCAGCAATTCCTGCTTCAGGGTTGTTGTAGCCTCCAGCCAGGGGCATGGCTAGAAATTCTGCCTCTCCCTACCCCCCCAATAGAATGCTACATTGCCCACGGACCTCCCCAACACACACACAGATAATAAATGTTACATTTTTTTTACATATTAAAGAACCATTGTGAAGTACTGGGCCCCCTGATTTTGCCAGGGTATCCATGCCCCTACTGAGTCCCTGCATACAGCTGTTGACATTGAATGCTTTAGTATATGATAGACATATAATATAAATATGATATGAATACAATGTAAAGATATAAATATAAAGGCAGTTTCGCCTTATACGTCTCTTTGGAGTAAAATGCTTGCAGAAATGCATTCATGAATATTTATACCTGGTGTATTAAATAAACTTGTTCATGTCAATCATAATTGGGCTCCAGGCTAATGGAAGCCAAATTCCACAGAGAAACGCCTCAGAAAACGAAGCACTCAGCTGGACTTGTCTTAGAACCATAAAATGAACAGTTATGGACTTTACTACATTTTGTGTGCTGTTAACATATAACATATGCATATATCTGTGGGAGAAACGCAGCTTTTCAAAATAATCTTTGACCGCTGAGTTTTTACAGGCTATTGCAAAAGTGAAAGCAAGAGTCGAAACATTTTATGTAGCCACAGACATGTTTTTTCATGCTCACAAGTAGCATTTAAAAGTAGGAGTTAAAGCCTTTTGTTTAGTCACAAACATGATGTTTTCCCGCCATAATTACTGTGGTTTAGAGTAAGCACAATTTCTCTAAACCACAGGTGTCAAACTCCAGTCCTAGAGGGCCAGAGTCCTGCACATTTTTGTGTTTCCCCTCATTTAACACTCCTGATTCAACTCCTTGTGCTAATTACCACACAGCTCCTGAGCTGAATCGTTTGTGGTGAAACAGGGAAAAAACTAAGCTACACAGGGTTCTGGCCCTCTCAACCTCTTCCCAGATTGGAAGTCCAAATGGGTGGCACACAGATACAAAATGGGTGGCCCATATCTGCGCCATTTTAATGTGCACTCATTTGAACTCATTTGGGCATTCAGCCGCTGTGTTTTACTAACCCACCGTAATAAGAAAGATTCAGACCAACATAGCCTTTTTTCATTTAAGCATGAAGGAAATGGTTTCTTTAATCAAGTTAAGAACCAATCAAGCTTTTCTTAAGAACCAACTGTGGTATAAAACTAAGTGAAACATATGGCAACAGTCACTAAACACAGGTTATGAAGCTCGTCTGTGTTTGACTGCATAACCTAATTATTTAGCAAGGCTAAAAAAAGGTGAGAACTATCTCAATGAGTGTATTTGTGCAAAAGCAGATATGATGGGTGGTGGCCTTATTGCTTTTAGACCACAACTTGGGATAGAAGAACAAATCAAATGACTTTGCTCATTTAATATTGAGATTTTCATTAAGCTTCATTTTTAGAAACCCACCATGATTGAGGATGGTATGGCACTGATATTAGTCTTCACCAGAAAATTAATACCCGAAGATTATTTGGATGTTAGTTGTCACCACCTGTAGAATCAAGGTTTTTTGTTTTCTGTGCTGTGTGTGATGATGTCATAGCAGATTTTTGTTGAGGGTGGTTGAAGTACTTAAGTAGATTTTTGCTTTGACGTATTACGAGGGACAGTTTTGGATGTAATGTATAAATGAAAATAATGTAGCCAAACCAGCAAGAGCAACAGGACAACCCATGATGATGATGTCATTTCTGTTGTCCTGAATAAAATGAAACCATCTTACAAATGTTAGTTATATTTCAGTCTTGCAGAAAATACCAATGCGGTAGAACCTTGTAATGCACAGCAAATGTGCCAGTGTTAAATTAACACTGCATGGTGTTTATCCATTCAGTGCATGGGTCCACACCATTCAGTGTGCCTTGAGTGTTTTTACAGTATTGATCTTTATTAACTCTTATAGTGTTCAATTTACACCATAGGGTGTTTTATCAAAGAGTCTCCACTGCCACATATCTGCCCCATTTTAATATGCGCACAAAAAGTCATGAGGATCAGAAGAGCCATCCCAGATTTACCCACCATCATGAGAAAGACTTTGACCAAAAAGGACCTTACAGCTTTTTCTAGCTTCCTATTGAAGCTTGATTCTGCCTGATCTTGATGATTAGAGAACTGGTATTTGTCTTTTTTCTTGTGCTGTCAAGCAATCAAAATTTTTAAGCAAATTAATGATTACAGTAGAATAATTTTGACTAATCACGGTTAAATGTTATTTTATATTAATCGCATTTCATTTTGCATAAGCAAGAAAAAAGGGAATATGTTTGTCATGACCTGCTCATATGATTTTTGTGTGTCACGCCCCCTCGTTACCTACGCGTGCTACCCCGATTGTGACCATCTGTTGCTTGTTATTTTCTGCTTGTCTTGTGTATTTAGTCACGTTCAAGTCTGTTTCTCCAGGTCCGTCATTGACGTAGTTTGCTGTGTGCTCTCCTTTGTCCTGTCCACTCTAAATAAACCCCGTTTTGTCCTATTTACGGCTCTCTCGTCTGCTTGCCCGCACGCTGGACGTTACAATATATGCACTTAACATGTTTATTGAACATCTTGAACACGAGTCGGATACATTCCATCTGCCACAGAAGTGCAATGCCAGGGACCCATATCAAAAAGTAAGATTTTTTGCTTAGCCGGACAACTTGTCATATTTAAGGTACCTCAGTTTAAATGGTATTTCTCTTTGTTCACTTACAATTAGCCCGAACTACCGTAAATCCGACAAATAATCATGAAATCCAATTCTAGCCCGGTTAATTGCCATTGTTAGCAATATCAATTGATAACACATTATGCGCAGTGCTTTACGTATAAAACTCCGTAGCAACACGTCCACAGATAAGTTAGACGGTATAGTGTGTGCAACCAATTTAATGAGCCACAAATGAGAAGTAGTGCTTAAACAGCATAAAACTACAATTTTCCCTTCTGTTCATAAAAGATGCAGCCATCTTGGATTCTGAACTCAAGATCCTCCGTGCTGCTCCGAGATATTTCTCGGATCTCAGAGAAATGGGAACATGCATGTCGTCACTTCCGGCTTCAAAACTCGGAATACAAGTTCCCAGGGCAAATGGAACACACCAAAATTGCCCAAAATGGGTTGCCAGAGACATTTCAGGGATTTTGAGGGCTAATTGCGTTAAAAATTTTAATCAGATTAATCATGATGATAGATTAATCCGCGTTAACCTGTTAATTTTGACAGCCCTACTTTTTTCTTAATGTGTGATTTTATAATGTGTCGATGTCGAATCAGAGAACTCCTCTTGGCGATGTACCGGTCACGTCTGCACAGTGGTGTATATTTTGATGGTTTCTGTGTGTATTTAAGTGCCAGTCCTGCCCTTGGAAGATTAATATATGCGGAAAGATGTTAAGACAGTTGTGATACCCTTTTCTGTGCAGCTCCTGGTACCGCCCACTCCCCTGTAGACCAATGGTGCTGGATGTATATTTGCATAGTATGACACGGTACTGTTTGTGTTTTTTTTCTTAATCCACCACGATTGTGATGAATAGGGCAAGAGAACAAATACCACAGAAATGTTTTTTTTGTGTGTTAAAAAAAAAATGCTATGGAAACACTAATTCTGTTTTTTTTCTCCATGTAAATGCTGATCATGGTGGGCTTCTAAAATATGCGCTTAATGATAATCTGGATATTAAATGAGCAAAGTAATTTGTTTTGTTCTTCTGTTCTGAATTGTGGTCTAAAAGCAGTAAGGCTGCTATCCATTATACCTGCTTAAGTGGAAATACACTTCTTCAGTTATTCAGATAGCTCTCACTTTTTCTCAGCCCTGCTAAATAATTATATTATGCAGTCTAACACAACTTAGCTTCATAAACTGTGTTTGGTGATAGGTGACTTACATGAGCACAGTTCATTAGTTATCAGGAGCTGAGCTGAAATAAAACTTGCATGAAAAGAGAAAAGGCTTATTATCGTGGGTTAGTAAAACACAGCAGCTGAATGCCCAAATGAGTTCAAATGAGAGTACATTAAAATGGGGCAGATATGGACCACCCATTTTGTATTTGTGTGCCACCCATATGGGCTGGCAATCTGGGAAGAGGTGGAGACATATTGTCTTAACACGCTAGGTTGTAAACTGAACACTACAAGAGTTAATAAATATTAACACTGTAAAAACAACACTTATTGCACACTGAACAGTGTTAAAGGTAACACTGAATGGTGTGGACCCACATACAAACAATGCAGTGTTAATTTAACACTGGCACAATTGCTGTGTAGCATGTTTTAGAACAATTTTACCCAGACCATTACTACTATTGTACTGTTTTTCTGTGAATGTATATATATGTTATGCATAAAAAATTGTTTTCAATTTGAATATTTGTATATGTTATTTTTTATTAAGCTTTAGAAAGCCCTGCTGGATATAACATAATTTCAACATTACTTAATTAATTAAGGGGCAGCGTGCCTGTAATCAGAAGGTCGCCGGTTCAAATCCAGACTCAAATACAGGTCCTTAACCCCCAGCTTCCTAAACCAAAAGTAAAATGTTTCATTCAATCCCAGGAACAGAAAGATAGAAAACTAAAAAAGTATTCTACACATATAAATAACCATGTACTCTGTCTGTACAGAGTTATGGTGAGCCCATCACAGATAGCTCAGGGCAGGAGGCACTGGACATGATACTATTATCTTAGAATTAAGACTGATTATGAACTTCATTTTCAAGAACTGTATTGAATTTCAGCCTCACTTAAAGAATCTTAACTTACAGGATTTACAGGTTTCTCTGCCCTTCCTGCAACTGCTGAGACTGTATCATGCCCTCTGTGTTCATACACCCTACAGTGATTCCAGATACTCTGCTGGTTGGCACGGCAGTATCTGTCATGATAGCAGCTGATGATATCAGTGAGCTTGTGATATCTTGCGTGATTAAGTTTATTGTAAATTTGCAGAATCAGTTTCATAGTAAGGGGCCAGATATGCCAAACCAGTCATGACAGCACATTTTGATGATTGATTTGGATTAATTTTCCACTACCTATGGTTTAATAACTGTTCACAGGTAAAGGTAAGCTGCACCAGATTCTCATTATACACAAATACAACCTCTGTTTTGAAAAAATTACGAACCCAAAAAACAAAAATGAATGAAGTAAAAAAAGTGAATTACAATCTGGTCGTAAGAACAGACACAACAAAAAGATCATGATGGCATGACAAGAAATTAAAAACGTATTTTGCTTAATATAATAGGACAGCAGACATACAGCATGTTGTCCTAGCAATGTGATTTTGTTATAAACAATATCTGACTTTGCTGGGGAGAGATCTAGGCCAAATAGACTTTCTTGCTTAAAAGCGGAACTGATGTATTTTGATATGAGAGCTCATTCTGTAAGAGGACCGGACTAGGGTACAGACCTGATCCAAAGAGTAAACTATTGCAACATAAGAAAAGCATGAATGCTGAGGGGGGGTTGGTTAAGGATATGAGTATATGGGGAAGTAAAATGAAGAACTCAACTTGTTTTGAACAGGGTAATAATAACCACAAAGGTGATCATGGAAAGGTAGACCCTACCTTAACCTGAACATAAACATTATCAGTAAAAGCTGATGACCACAGATATCCTACTCCTCAGCTGACTGAAAGCTGTCGCAATTCTATGCCTATAAAAATTGTATTCACCTGTTGTTTGGGGAGCAGATCACAAGACGCATGAAAGATTGCTGAGTGTCTGTTTCCCATAGCTTTGGTAAAGGAAATAAAGTTTGTCAGACTCTTAAACTCACCGACTTCTGCCAAATTCCTTTCACAGATGGTCCACATGAGGTTCTCTGTGATATAAACACCAAGGAACATAGTGTTCTGGACAATCTCCACTAAATATCCATTGATATTCAGCAGAGTAGTCACAATATCTCCTTTGTCTTATTTGAGGTCAGTCGGCGTGAGTGCTTGTCTGTCCTTGTTAATAAATAGCGCGAGTGTTATAGATAGCTGCAGGTGTTGCGCGAGCGGCGTTTCTGTCTGCATACCTTTGCTACAAACACCCGCAGGGTAATATTATCTAATGTCAGTAACATTAACTCGGAAAGGGCAGTTGCTCCTGAGCTTTGCTCGGTCACCAGTCGAGCCGGGAGGACATTTTCCACTTTTTTCCCGCTCCAGCAGTAGCCTGCTGTGAGGGGGTTTTTGTGGTTTTTAAGAAGCTTAGCGGGGATTGGGTCCAGTGGACAAGTAGTTGATTTGATCTTAATTATAATAGTCTTTAGGTCTTGTTCATTAATTAATTCAAAATCATTAAGGGTGTGTTCATGGTCTATTTGTATTGAAGTTAATTGTGAGCCATTGGGACAGGTTTGAAGTCTAATGTTTGTAATTTTATCATTAAAGAAGTTCATAAAATGTTGGCTGCTGAAATAACTCGATAGCAGAGGTTCAGCCTCATCTGTTAGATAAAGTATTGTTTTAAAAAGGTAGCGAGGGTTTTTTTTTATTGCAATCAATGGGGTTAGAATAGCAGTGTTGTGACGCAGCAGTGAGCCACTGGAGAAGCAGGAGAGGAACACGTAGGATTGGGGAACACAGGATTTAATGGGGAACTGGAGCAGGGACATGGAACAAGCAGAGAACACGCAAGACTTCACAATCAGAGTTCAATGACAGACCTAGGGAAACATACTCTGACGTGGACTGAAATACAGCGGACTTAATGAAAATAACAGGGGTGGTTATTTTAGTAACAGGTAAGTTACTTGCCATGTTTTGGGATAACATAAATGATCCTTTACCGTTAGGATGAAGACCGTCCCGTTTATAAAAATCAGGCCTTTCCCAGAAAAGGTCCCAATTATTAATGAAGGCAATTTTTTGAGATGTACACCAAGTCTCTAACCAGCGGTTTAGGGAGAGTAGCCTACTATAGGTTACATCCCCTCTATATAGAATTGGTAAGGGACCAGAGACAATTAGAGTCCGACATTTTGTTTTAGCTTTTGCACACATAGAGATGAAGTTCCACTTTAATACCTCGGATTGTCGGGACTTTATATCATTAGTTCCAGTGAACAACCAAGGTGGAGACTTCATTGCTGGAGAGTGAGTCCAATTTCACAGCGATGTCGGAAACCCTGACCCTGGGGAGGCATTTTACAGAAGCCACTGCTTTCCGATTGTTAGAAACTCATGTTCCCAATCACGAGCACCTTTTCCGCTTCGGCAGACGTAATGCCAAGAGCAGAGAATCTGTTGCTAAGCGCAACAGCCGCATGGCGGCTTAGAGCTCCTATAGGACCATGTCTGACCGTGACCCGGGGTTCGCGTGTGCTGGCTGCTGGTGCCGGAGCCGTACCGGAGAGAGTCGAGGCAGGAGGAACAACTGCCAGATCTAATCTGGCTATGTGTTCCGATTGAGCCGTGTCTATAAATCCTTGATCTACTTAATCTCCACTAACGTGCTAATGCGCTCCTCCAATGCGTGAATCCTGTCCTCCAACTCTACAATAGCTAAACACATTGTACATACCACAAGAGCTACAGAACACAGGCATAGAGCACATGGCCCTTAGCTTTTTTATTTAAACGAGATCGTCGGTACTAGCAAAGGTGATTAATCCAATTTGGAGATTATCGGAAGGTTATTTAGCTTGCGAGGAATTTTTCTGATGACTTCAATGACAGTGACATTCCAGACTGATAGCTGCAGGGGGCAGTAACAATGACATTCCAGACTGATGTGCTATTGACAGTATGCAAACTATTACAAATGTGGTGACACATCTCATCAATGTTCATTGTGTAGGTCAATGACTTCAAAAAATAAAGACACTAAAACACTTTTTAAATCCAAACACATGAATTTTCTGAATGCTTCAATCATCAATTTAATGTTTTTAGCTCACCTCTATGTCTGTATGCTCCAGAGCTCAAAAGTCTTGGCTAGAAATGATTATAATGTATTTTTTACATTTTTTTGGAAAAATGTCTTTTAGATAGGTGAAATATTTAAAAATGTCAAGGCATGTCAGACTAACTCAAAAGTGGCTGAGAGACCTCAGACTCCAGAGGGTTAAGAATTTGATGACTATAACACTTAATTTCCACCACAGAAAAAGAACTTTCTTTGTTCAAATGCCAGGTATAGCAGAATAAGACCAAGTGGGACTGGGAGACATATTTTGCATTCATTGCTAAGTACTACTAAGCAACACCTATTACAGGCAGCAGTGGCCTAACAGTTAGGGAAGCACACTTCTAATCCAAAGATTGCTGGTTTGAATCCTTGCTCTGCGAGGTAACACTGAAGTACCCTACACAAGGTGCTGCTCCTTGGTTGTTAAGATACCTGCTGTTCTTTTGTCATGGTGTTAAATGTGGAGGACACATTTTGCTGAGGTTTATCACCAATGACTAATCACTTCACCTTGCCTAGGGTTGGGTCCAGATAGAATTCACCCATCTGCAGTCAGATCCACTGTGGTGCATTGATAGAAGATATTTGTCTAGTTACACTAGACTAGTATATTTAGACATATAAAAATATGAATAATATAAATGATATTTAAGACAATGACATTAAGACACACAAAGAAATACAGGTAACTGGAAACACCAAATTTATGGGGAACGATTCTGTAAATTGGCATGTAAGCGGCGCAATAAATGAATAGGTGTAGTTTCAGAGTTATGTGTCACAACAAGGACACAGACGTGCTCAGATAAAAACAATTATATTGGTTTTCACATTTCCAGTTGATCCAGTATGGATTGGATGGGTGGAACAGGTGACAGGGCTGTATGAGGAATACACTGCTCTCATTCTGAGACACCCCCTTCTAGTTTTGTTAGTTGTCTAGTTTCTCTCTGCTCTGATGGAGGAATGTCATAATACCAACTAGGCGGAGGGGAGGAGAAACCGGTAAATCCTGTAAGTTAAGATTCTTTAAGTGACCATAAATGTCACCACAGTTCTTGGAAATGAAACAGAAAGCTGTCTAGTCCTGGCTTATGTATCTGGCCTCATACTGTGAATCAGACCTGCAACTTCACAAAAAGCTTAAAAATGCAAAACAGAAGGATCTGACCCAGTTCCAGCAGGTTCAGCAACAGCTTCCATCCTAAGGTGGTCAGGACACTACATAACCCCCCCAACAGGCACATTGCTTCCCTTAATTGTACTGTATTTGTTTACATTCACATTGCACTATGTATATCAACCTTTGTGTCCAGCCCCCCCATTTCCGACTCTGGAAACCCTCCCCTTGCCACTTTCTTTCTGTGTGTCACACTGTGGTCTTAGGGGAACGTTATTTCATGTAACTGTATGCCTGTGTCTGTATTATGATTTGGCAAAAAGCCCAGTTGATTTGCCTAGACTTTGTGTGGCAGATGTACTAATGTTTACTCCTGTATCAGGTATAATTTCGTCACAACATGCGCATAAAACCATGGCATGGTATGTACAAACATATCGGACACGCCTAAAACCACAATCTGCATGCCAGAGAAGGGCAGAATGGCAAGTTGTGCTTTTCCTACTCATGCACATATATTCATGGGAGGGTCAAGCTAAAAGTGGGAGTTTTGGCTACAATCAAGGGAGCTGATGCTCAGAGACACTGGTTACATATTCAGTTGCATGTATGAAAATTGTGGGGAAAGTTAACGTCTGGTTTCCGTTGAAATTTCTTTGCCTCTGACAAGCAGGTATAATCCAGGTTGCGCTTTTTATGGAAAATATCCGGAAGGAATGCCCCCCTCCAATCCATGATCCCATTTACAGAAACTGAAAACATACATATTTCATTAATGTAAAAGTTAAACGCAATGACAAATATCTCAGCTCTGTCAATGATCAGGCCTCTTGTCAAACATAAGTAAATCATATAACAGCATATTGACTAAACATGAGGTGTGATGTTTATTCTAAATGCTTGGAATAGTAGTTGAAATGGAGCTGGTGGACAAAAAATGTGCCAATAATTTGTTGTGAAATAAATAAAAGCAATGCTTAGTAAGCATGCATCTCCAAAAGCCCTGTTGTTTATTCTGTGGTAGACAGTACTCTTTGATATGGAAGCCCATTTCTGCCAGTAAAAGAAAAAAAATGAAATAGAAAGTCGAAGTTACGAGATAGAAAGTCATAATTATAAGATAAAAAAATCGAAATTATGAGATACAAAGTCATAATTACGAGATAAAAAGCCGAAATTATGAGATACAAAGTCATAATTACGAGATAAAAAGTTGAAATTACGACACAAAAAGTTGAAATTACGAGATAAGAAGTACGCATGCGCTCCAGTCCAGCTGAAGGCCTGTCATCGCCTCACTGGTGTCAATGTGAAGAGATACAGTTCAAACGTAATTAAACCATTACAAGTAAGGCTTTTAAATGTTAGATACAAATGCCAGACTCTGAATCCCTCATTTCACTACATTATTGTTAGTCTTGCTGGACTGAGTGTCTTGGTCTTATTCAAAGCTCAGCCTTACATACTGTTGAGTGTTATCATCAATGTCGTTTTTAATGTGGTGTAACGTTAGTGAAGCGAGGTACCTCTGTAGCTTTTACAATTTAGCTGATTGTGGGGCATGTGTCATACCGATTAGTCACACATAAATGATCTCATAAATAAATATGAGGCGTTTTTAAGAGTTATAGCTAACATGTATAACACTAATACTAATACTGCATGAATATCGGGTTGTTCCCGAGTTTATAATGCGTTGCAGCATTTGGTTGCATTACCTTTGCTGATGTTGCAGCAAAAGTGTGGCCATTTGTTGTATTTACGTGAGTATAATTTATTTTTATATGTAAGACAGAAAATACAGAAACAAAAAAATGGGTTGTTTTCTCCATTTTCACTAGACCAATTGTAAACGGAAAATTGAAAAACGGCTTGTTTCGCATTTATTGGTGTCTATCTAAAGAAGTCAGAAAACGCTTCGTTTTCCGTTTACCTGGAGGTGGGTTGGGTTATAGGTGTACCGTCTGTTATTGGCCAGGTACATCTCTAAGACCACGCCCCCCACCTGATCGCTGTAGTTTCGGGACTCTCCTGACCGTGGGGGCACATGAGAGTTTCTTTGTAAATTATTTATGAATTAAAGCAGTCTGAACCAAGATGACGTTTAATTATGCTTCAAAATAAATAAATAGATAAATAAATAACTTTGTATTGGTCTTTGACCATAAAATGTTTAATTTGTTTTAGCATATTTCTCATATAACATATTGTAGTACTGGTGAGGTATTTGGCTCTGCATTGCGGAGCCCAGTAACAGTTCAAGAGCATGCTGGGAAAACTGTCATTTATTCCGGTCAATTATTGTTGATAGTTGTTGTGTTCCCAATTGTCGTGTGTTCCCTTGCCTCTGTCATACAGTATGTGATCCCTGTCAGATCCTCGCGTCTTTAGCCGGTGTGTGGATTACCTGCCTTACTGTCCGGCATCTGACCTCCCTGTGTTTCACAATTATGTGCAGTTTGGTGGTTGTTTGGTACCTGTGTTAGTCCTTTTAAGGGTTTAATAAAAAGGCATTATTTTTCTGTTGACTGTTTAGAGCTAGGTTGCTGGATCGGGAAGCCTGAACTACCACTGGGCATCAAATTAAAGATAAACACTGTTTATCCTTTATGATGTTATACTTAAAGCAGTGATTATAAATGTGGTTTGTCTAGATTGCATGTAACATAATTAGGTCTGCAATTACTGTAAATACATGTCTTTACAGCGAAATCCCTAATGCTATCGATTTTTCAAGGTAATAATTGTTAAAATCATGCCGGTTAAGCAAACATGTTGCAAGGGAGCTTCATACACACGGGGGTGGGAGGGATTTCATGGTGGTGTCCTCACAATGTGCACAAACATTTATCTCTTAGAAACTAAAGCAGCACAAACAACAACTTTGGTGGCATAAACCGGTACAAATGCAGCACAAACATCTGAGACCGGTTTAGTTAAAATCTGAAATATGTACTCGATATACAGTATTGTACTGACCCATAAAAATATTCTAAGTGTCTTTGCACTCAGGTGAGCTATATGGCAGCAACTCCGCTATCTACACAGTATGTTGCATGCATGCTTGCATAGGCCTACAACTTTGGAAAGACAATCAGTCACTGCAGCTGTGGTGGAACAGTAGTAACGTCACAGCCTGTCATGTAGCATATTGGCACACTGATGCTGTTTCTAAAATATAGCCTACATAGAGTATTACATATACCTACAGTGCATAATGCTGAATGCAAATAGTGTTGTTGGCTATAGACACCTGATGCTAATCTATATCAGGTCATGCTATACATCTGGGTGTAAACAGCCACGTAGGCTACCACCCCCGTGCAAATAATATTGTCAGCCACTCACGCATGGGTGCAAATAGCATCGGGCTAAAATATGAACGTAAGCCTAGTGTCACGTCCCCAGGGATGAGGCAGCACAGCAGGCATCGATTCTCGGAATCTAACCAGACTTCTTAACCCCACAGCAAACTTCCAAGGTTGTGAAGTATTGTTGCCATTCTAGATGACACTTACCAAGCATCTTTCTGTCTCGTGTCTAACCCTCCTGCCCTGCCCGCCTCTCCGTATCCCGCCGTCGTGCCTGCCCTGCTTCCCTGGTCGTCTCTGCCTGCCCGTTCCTGCCTGCCTCCATCGTCCTTCCTGCCCCATCGTCTCCACGTCTCGTCTTTCTTCGTAGGACTGATCCACCCGGCTTTCGACCTCCTGCATTTGACCCGACCATTCGCCTGCTTTGTCCATTTGGCTTTTGTTAAAGAAAAGCTTTGGTTTTATTTTAACATGAAACTGACTGTCAAAATTATTCAGTACCAAGACTGTTGAATCATTTGGAAACATCAACTTTGTCAATTTTATTTTTGGTCACATTTAGGCTTTATTTTTAATTTTATCCAACGCAGGCACAGAGGAATTTGAACTACCTCAAGATGGATGAGCTTAGTGATTTCTTAGGGTCACAGCATGTGCCACAGGAAGACATGAAGAGAATGGAACAGGAGAAGGTAGTTATATACTGTAAGAAATGCTCAATTTTACAAATCACACATAAATTTTATTAAAAACAATTTCAGAAGAGCTTTGTAAATATCTTGAACCATGCAGATTGTTAATTGTTGTAATTTAATGCAATTGATCAAAGAATTGATGAAGTATTTGTTCATTTTAGATTGATTCCACTGTCATAAACTTAATGACAGATGACCAACTAAGAGAGTACCTGCCTTCCTATGGTGACCGACTGGCCGTTTTTGGATACTGCAGGCGTAAGGAAAAAGAACCCAGTAGTCGCAAGTCAAAGATCTGTGAATGAAGCAAAGATCTCAAAAAACAAATGTGATCATTTGTCTGAGAGAGAGTGTCGAAACCCAGCAAAGAATGCTCAGAAGAATCAGAGAAAAATTGAGATGGGATGGTTGCTTTGTAGAGAAGGGGTATTTGTGCAGGTACGAACCAAAAAGGGTGGTGGAACCAGAAAAGAAAGTGTTCCAAAGGCTATGCAGTTGTTTTTTCCAGATGAAAGAAATTCAGAGGGGAGCCTTACTGATTTTGACATTGGTTTAACTGACTTTCAGCAGCATTCGTTAAAGATGGTATCACAGTTGGGGAAATGTATGAAAAGACCAAGTTACCGCTCTTACATTTCTATTTAACAACTAAGAGGAGAGAAAATGTCAGTGGTGTAAATCTGGAGGAGAAGAGTGTTTCAATTGCAAGAAAAGGTGAAGAGACACCTGACCGACCTGATATCTATTGCCACTCTTCAGACACTTCAGCAACCGAGGCTGTGGAGATAAATACTTCAGATGTCATTTATATTGGAAGCAGCGCAATGTTTGGAAATGCCAGCAATGAGAGTAATTCCCTTCTTTACATCACAGTTGACCCAATAGATGCATCCAGTTTGCCAGAACATGAACCATTACTTCATGTGGATGCTTTATAGCAGTGGTTCTCAACCTTTTTTTGCCTGACACCCCCTTTTCCCCCGGAAAATATTGTAAGGCCCCCCTCCACATTTAATGATATTATTGCTCATATAAGTTTGCAGTAAGGATGACAAAAAACGGTGTGTTTATTACTATATCTAGATATGTTTATGTACAAATAATAGCCTAATGTAAAATATAAAAGCAAACCATCAGTAGGCCATTTGTAACTGAAAAACGTAAGCCTTTGGCCTTTAAATTGGCCCTATTTGAAATTCAATAACAAAAATATCAGTATTCACACTAGTGTATAAGGGAAAAAAACTAATATAGGCTATTACTATTTAATACTTGCATGTTATTTGTTATGCTTTATCAATCAGTGTGAGGATTGCTGCTGGCAGTGAGTAATAATTTGGTCAATACGT
>JAODJU010000048.1:6818589-6829136 GCA_026776725.1 Gnathonemus echidnorhynchus
GGTTAGGGTTTTAGGGGTGTTTTGGGGGTTAGGGTTTTAGGGGGGTTTTGGGGGTTAGGGTTTTAGAGGTTTTTTGGATTTTTTGGGGGGTTAGGGTTAGAGTTTTACGGGTTTTGGGGAGCTATTGATTAGCACTACGACAGCCTAACTCGACAAAGTAGCTCAACTCGTTTCAGATCAGCGACCAATCGGTCATTTAGAGACAGGCATTCATTCTACGGCAGGGATGCCTTTTTCGGCATAACACCGGGACATGCGCCCGTTTGCTGTGCCCATTTACTTGACAGAGTGCTTGATCTATCCACGACAAACACACGTCTGCACACACTCGTCTGCCTTCGATGGATTGGCTTCCTGACAAATTCAACGACCGTGCTAAAGCAGCTCCAAGTAAAATACCTTAAACCCAACACGCAGGTGATCCAAATAAAACTTTCACTCAAAAAAGAGCGAAAACGTGGATCCCGCGGGTTTGTTGACAAGCTAGCTAGTTAGCATTGTTGCGTCAAGCTTAGCGTAGCAAAAGAAGCATTCGCGCGAAATGTAATACAACACCAAAATATGAACGTTTACATAACTTCCAGGAAAAATAATAATAACGATAATAAAAAAGAAAAACATACACTACTTACTATTTACTCACCGACTGAACAACCGTGAACACTGTGATATCCCAGATGTCCCCGCGGTCCAGATGCTCTACGGAAAACGAATAGGGACAAACGTATCTACCTAATAAAAAACGCGTTTATTATATGTAGTCTTGAGCACGGACCTTTAGCCTGTCCGTTCACGTCCGCCATATTGCTTAACACGAAACAAACAAACAAATATATCTATAAATAATGATTAATTCATAAATATTTCAATCATTCATGTATCCCTTTATTTTTAAATAAATAAATTTCAATAGTTAATAATTAAATGAGCCTGTGATTTGCTAATCCTTTGCAAAACATTATCCGGCCTAGGAGGAAGTAGCCTAGTTTGCAAAGTCCCGGGAAAGTGTGGAGGTCAGTATCTGGATCCGTAGATTAGTGGAGCAAACACAGCAAAGTGTCCTGCCAATACTCTTACACCTAAGGAACGTCGTTGGGGTATAAACCATGAGACACAGCATTTCTTCCCCCCCTATATACGTCTCCACACTTCTTTTAACTCTCTAGACATGGTAAAAATGCCCAGGTTTTCATGGCCTAAGAATACATGTTTAAAAAACCTGTGTAGACATGCATTTTTATACGGCGTCAACACAGTACAAAGATACACTACTCAGTACTAAGTCATACATAGGCTAATACTTTTCTATTCAAGGGCAAAGGGATCAGTCTGTGATGCATTTTACTGGTTGACATATGATATTTCGGCTTTTAATCATAAGCAGTGAAGTTCAAAAATTAGGAAAATTTCAACGGAGAGGTTTGTTGTTCTGTTTCATATACGCAGAATTAGGCCTATATATCTGACTTGGAGCAAGTTAAGTAAAAGGAGCAAAGTAGTCATGACTGGAGCGGGACTGAATTGCTCAGTTCAAGCCCCCGGACAGCCCAATATAAACAATTACACTATTGTTATATGTTTTTATAAACATTTCCATTATCTATTGTATGTTGTGTTTGATTTCTTAGATATTATTTTATTAAATATTTCACTGTACATTTTTCAGTTTAATGCCCTCTGAAGCGTTAAACTCAGATTCCAAATTTTACTTAAAAGAAGTTTAATTTCAGAGCCGATGGGCATGTGACCGAAAACATTTGAATTATTACCTATTACCTATTTACTTATTATAGTTAAATGATGCTGAAAACACTCTTGGAGCCTTCAGTTTAGCATAGAGTGCCCTCTACTGGATTCTGTCAAACAAGCTGCATGCCAGATAAGTAGCCAACTTAGCTTTGTGCTGGTTTAAGTACATGAAGATGTTCCTGATGCGTCTGTGTACAGCTGTCCTCGACTTTTCACTTTCACCAAGAGGTGGAGACATTGTACCATCCACATGAAAAACCATACAAAGCAGGGATCTCAAAATACCAGCCTGTGACTTATTTGTCAATCATTATTAAATGTGTCCTGCTGATCCATTGATCACTTTCTACTGAGAATAATTACAGCGTAACACCATTTGGCTTAAGCTGGAAGCCTAGCTGGGGCATCTGGGTTATTGGAGCTTGGTAACCCTGGTATACTGTCATTGAAGGGCATTGCTCATATTAAATTCAGTTATTTTTCAATTACAGGTTTCCTTCTGCGGTCCAAAAAAGTGGAGTTTGGTCAACTGGTGTCTTCAAGGTGCCCACAGTGTGAGCAGCTGCCCTTCGATGGCCTCGCATGTACCCTGTTTCCTAGCACAGGCCTCAGGCTCACTGCAAGACAGATGGATATTGCATTGATGGAGTTAAAACTAGTAGACGTTTCTTTACTCATTGGGCAGAGTACTGTCTGGAAAACCCTGCTAGATATTTTATTTGTATACTGTCTTAGCACTCGGACTTGTTTTGCAATATGTTTGTCTGTGCCCTGTGCACTAGCTGTTCTGTGCACAAAAATTGCTCCTGGGCTCTATAAAGTTTATTATATCTAATCCTCAAAAGCATTATAAACGCGTGAGGCCATCATCTATCCATCTAGTGGTCAATGTGTGAAATTACACCTGCAAACCATCCTAAACCCCTTGAGGCTGCTACTCCACTATACTCCTAGGCCCTAATATTTATTCTACAGCCCCACGGGCTGCAGTGTAACAAAGGAAATCCGGCTATTGCGAAGGCCACAGGGTGCAACAACTGCTAAAGAACTGAAACACGGACCAGATGTTAGTCTAACATGATGGTCTCCAGCCGAGGGCAGATGCCATGGAGGGAAGCTAACCAGTGAAGCAATGCATTGTGGGGGAGCATGGCCAGCAACATGGAAGAATCTATGGGCCATATCCAGTGCCTGTGTGTGTGGCGATACAGGAAGGATTCCCAACCCAGTGCCCTAGCTCGTCTCTACACATGCACACAGAGGCACGAGTCTCACTGCACACCACAGAATCTAGGCCAATGAGTCTCTCCTCAACACTATATAACTAAGGGGACCGGTGCACCCAGACTACGATCAGGGAGCCCAAAAGAGGCACACAGAGGTGTTTTATTAGGTTTAATATTCTCTGAAACACTGCATTTGGAAAAAGTACAAAAGCGCCCCTGCAGGCAGGATGCCATCTTTAAAAGAATTGCCCACTAAAAACGGATGCGAGGCTCACCTTCCTGAAACGACCTGCACTGCTGCTCTCCACATGCAGCGCTGCTACCAGCTGTCTCCAGACCAGCAGGCGGCCACGCGGCCACTCCCCGGCAGCGACATGCCGAGGGGGAGGCGCAGCTCCTGAAACGGCACAAACCTCACGGTGCTACTTGGGCATTTGCGGTTACCCAGAAGCTCCACCCGCCACACGCTGCTTAGTTTCACCCGGGGACCAGGACGCGACGGCATCTGTGGCTGCAGATCGGGCCCCCAACCGTCCTGCCTGCACCGGTGTCACTGGTGCGGCCGTCCCCAGCCACATTTTATACTGACGTCATTGAAAATATAAACAAGGTTTCTGCCATCAACATGAACCAGTTGTTTTACACTGACAAGGGAAATCCATATAAATAAAAATTAAACATTATATAAAAAAAACAGCCATAGGCATATAAAAACTGATCCAGGTTCTGTTCCCAAGGTGATTCAGACAGAAGCCTATGTCTGCCTGGTGAGTAATGTTCCAGGTCCTGTTTAACATTTTGTACAACTAAAAAGTTCTCAGAAGCTGGACTACACCGGACCAAGCATAGTCGCTCTGACGACACTCCTTGGGGAAGCCGGACCAAACGAAGTCGCTCTGACGACACTCCTCGGGGAAGCCGGTCCAGGCCAGTCGCTCTGACGACACTCCTCGGGGAAGCCGGACCAAGCGAAGTCGCTCTGACGACACTCCTCGGGGAAGCCGGACCAGGCGTGTCGCTCTGACGACACTCCTCGGGGAAGCCGGATCAGACCACGATGATGCTGGCGTGTTTGAAGGATGAATGCAAGCATTACAGTGTGTGCGTGAGTCAGTGTGAAACAAAGGTGTTGAGCTATGTCCATTAGCAAAGAGATGAGCAATCGAAACCGCAGAGAGGCTCCTTTAGCGAGCCCTCGTCACTCCGTCTGGGGGGGGTGGGTGCCCTCATGGTGATAGCAGCGTGCCCCCTGCCCTCTCAATCTTCTTGCCCTTGGAGAGTGCTGCCACCTGCTTGAGCAGCTCCCGGTTCTTGGCCTGTGGTGGAGAGACAGGTTTACATGCGGGCCGGGAGCCAGGTAGGGGGAGAGTGGCGAGCGGACACGTGACATGCGGGCACGATGGCGAGTGGGTATGCGGGAAAGTGGGCACGGGGGCCGAGCTGGCACGGGACATACCTGCTGCTGCTCCATGGCCTCCTTGTGCGCTTTCTCCATGTTGTTCATTTTCACTCTCATGTTGGACTCCTGGTACTGGAAGTCGGCCTTCAGCTCTGTCAGCTTGGAGGGGAGACAGGATAAACAAGAACATGGTTTATCCAGGGCTGTACCCGGATGTGGGGGCCACCCAGCCTGCCTAGGGGAGCCACTTACTTTCCTGTCCTTCTCCAGGATGGTCTGGTCTCTCTGCTGCAGCATCCTCTTCAGTGTCATCACCTCTTCCTTCAGCTGGCTGATCAGGATGAAGTTGTCCGTGGTCCCGGAGTCCATGGACTGGGTGATGGACCCGCTGTGGGGGTAGGCGGGCATGAGAGTGAGCACGGTACTGCCTCTTCTATCCATGACAAGCACAAAAGCCCACACACACACCTGTCTCCGTTCGATGGCTTGGTCTCCAGCTTGGCTTTTTTCTTTGGGGTTTCATTCTGGATCGATGACTTATGGCTGAGGAAGAGCGCAAAGGTTCAAAGGTCACACTTCAAATAGGAACACAGGGACTATTTTTTGATTAGTCAGCCAATGACAAAACGGCAGGCAATAACCTAAATAAGCTAAAAAAACATGAAATGATGACGGGCTCAGCAAGGTTCATGTTTATAGAGGGAGTGGGGGTGAGGTGTGAGCTCACCTCCGCTTCCACAGGCCCTGGTCCTGCTCTGGACTCAAACTGCTGCTCAGCCTGGGGACGGGAGGGGACACACACACTTTAACACGAGGAGGGGGTTGTGGGCTGTCTGGGGGGGGCACAGTGGCAGATGGGCCTACTTGCGGTGGGAGGCGCTTTGCCGGTGGTGCTCCTTATCGCCGAGCGACGAGGAGTTGGAGTGAGACGAGCTGAGGCCCTTGTGCTGCTCCTTGGTCTTCTGCAGGACGCGCCGGTAGGACAGCGTGCAGAGCCAACAGAGGAGTTTACCATCCACCTGGGGGGGGGCAAGACACTCAGTCCTGAAAAGCGACCCGCTCAAGCCTCACGCCACACACACGCGGTCGGTCACCCCGTCGGTCCCCGGCAGCCGTGCCGCACCTTCCTCCTCCCCTCCTCCTTGCGGTCGAAGGCGCACTGCTGCTTGCACTGCTCGCAGGGCTGCGGCGGCCCGTACTTCTTCTCCGAGTTGGTGCAGCGCTGGCACTTTGTGCCGATGAAGGCGGCGATGATGTTGCAGTACTGGCACGGCTTGGGCTGAGATACCAGGGGACACCATAACATCAGATATCGTGCCCCACGCTCCACTGACAACTCTTACACAGTCAGGCTACACTCGCTGCCTGTGACATACAGAAGGAGCTGAAGAGCTTGACATTTAAGGTTTTTACAACCTTCAAAGCAAAGTAAAAGCAGTCGGACGTCATATTTCTGGTACACTCAGATGGCTCGAGTGACTCTGGACCCTCGACATCTCAGAGGAAGAGCCACAGCAGACCCAAAGCCAGGATAAGTGATGCAGCTGTAGAGTGCCGACGGATTCACTTACCGTCCCAAACTGCTTCACGTTCTGAGCGCACTTCTTGCAAATTGTGTTCGTTTTGCTTGTAAAAGAAAAAAAAAGCTGACATGAGATTAAGTCTGAACCAAACATTGACCATCACAGCACATACCCAGGTGTGGGCTGAACATCACCTGACCCTGAGAAAGCAACCAATCAAAACACGGCACAGACATGCAACAGGGACACCATCAATCGCTACCACCCCCATCGCTCAGTATCTTTCAAGTACTTTGGCGATAAGAAAAAAAAATCATATTGGTCTCATACTGTGTGCCACACAGACACCTCAAATGTCCACAGCCTCTCTACAGACCAATGAACACCAAGCTCCCAAACACGGGGGGGGGACCACCTACCTCTCCTGCTGGAACTCCGATCTGCAGTATGTGCATTTCACTATAGGGTGCGCTATCCGGCATTCCTGTTTCAACACAAAAAGAGCAAGTATTTCTTTATGGAGAAGTGCCACTGGAACTTGTTCTGATGCCATGACATCTGCTGCACACATCCATGACACGTGACAGGTGCCAGATGGGAATGAACGACACAATGTGTGTGCCGCACATGTGGGGGCTGATTCACTGAGTGTAAGTGAGGGACAACCAGCCGCGAACCATCCCGAAAGCCCCTGGACAAAACTCACTGCGGCATCATGACCCGGAGCTCCACCCTCACACAGTCATTATTAATGATGGTCACTACACACCCTGAGAGAAGCACACACACTGCCCACCTGTCAGTCAGCGTGCCGGACTGTTTCTACACAGTATGTGTAAAAGCGCCACACAAGTGAGAGGGCACAGAGAAAACACACTCACTCTCTCACACACATAAACACGCACACATGACCCCCACACACAGAAACCCACAAACAGAGAACCCTCCTCCACGCTCTCTCAAACACACACAGGACTCCCAATGTCCCAAACATAAAGAAGAACAAACACACACACACATCCTCAGACACAGTCGCTCACCTTGCACAGCTGCTGTCCCTGCGAAAGCTCCTCAAACGGGTACCGCTGGTTACACTTCGTACACGCGTACAGAGCCGTTGTCGCCATCCTCACAGGCGCAGCTCAAAGAGATGGAGCGATACAAATAGTGAACCCAATAACCAGGCAGCGCTAGCTATTAAAAGTGAACCCGATAGCAGGGAATCGCTAACTAGTAAAACGGTCAACCCGATAACCAGGCAGCGTTCATTAGTCAGTCAGCCATATCAGCACACTAGAGCTACGTGAAATGTTTATCACTTAAATGTTCAGAGAACTGCTGTCTAAAGAGTCAGTACATATTCCGCTGTGTTAAGGAACTCTTTAGCTTTTCCAAGCCTTTTCTCATTTCTTCCCCAGTTTCTTTTCCTCTATTCTTCCCTTCTTCTTTTCTTTCCTTTTTTTTCTGTTTCCGCGTCGTCATCTGGGCCGGATGTGACCGACATTCATAAAGGAAGATGTTGCGAGCCAATCAGAGCGAACTACAGAGAGGCGGGACTTTCTAGATTAAAATGTAACGTCCAATCAGGGAGCAAATCACACTCCCCATTTCAAAATCCTATTGGTATCTTTTTCATATTATTTTAGACGCAATGGATCCCATGTGCCAGTTCCTTACGCCTTATAGAAATCCGCTTGGGTAGAGTTATTTAGCCTGCATAAGAAACAATATTAATCTACAAGTAGGATGAATTAAGTTAATATGAGTCAGTATTATGAACGGCAGTGCGTAAGTAAGTAAACACGAAGTTCGGCGCAATACCTGGCAGGTTTTGTCATGAAACCGTAATACTTATGTCAGCTGGTGATTAGCACCCTCCCTCTTCCTGCCTTCCAGCTTCAGATGACACGCATTTTGTTTTTTTTAATCATATGGATCGTATATATTATTTATAATACATTATAACAATATAATTAACGGCTAATTGTCTTGTCGTCTGCTCAATACGGGAAATAATGACTTCATTTGAAGCAAAGTAGATAAACTCGAGTTTGGAATGGAACTGTACAGAACATTAATTTAGTATATGTGGGGGAATTAGTGGGTCTACCAATGAAATTCACCCTCTTTCCCCGGATAGGCATATGCATCGTAGAATTGCTAATATAATTATTCCTGTACTCTTATTCCTTTCCTGCAAAATGTCAAGCTAACAAACGTCGAAGGATATAAACTTCTGTCATATCGTTATTCAAAAACTAATAAAAATATTGCCTATAAACAGACTTTGTGTGTTTCTACCAGGGATTGTAGAATTACTAAGCTAACAAGCAGTGGAACATCTGTACAAAATCTGAATGTTGCTGGATGTCTTGGCACACCTCTTGTTCAATTACAGATTGTATGTAAATAATTAAGTGGCAATTTGAACCACCAGCTGCCATTTGAAACTGCTGTTTGTGCCTTTCACACATATATTTATTTACTTATAATGAAATAAAGCTTTTTAGGGACTAGCAAACAGTTAGTTTAATTGATTTAAATCTCATTATCATCTTCATGTGACAGCATGCCAGACAGGGCAGATCAAGCCTTTCTTTCTAAAGCCATAGACCAGGGATACTCAATTATATTTTCCCCAGGGTCAAAATTTCATTAACCACCCAAAGGGATCTAGGGAGGGGTACCAACAAGTAGATTTCATCAGTTGGGGGGGTGTTGGTAGATTTCGCCAGTTGGGGGAGGGGATTCTCCTCAGTACAATTTTTGGGGGTGTGGATGATCTCGTGGTGCAGATTATATTGTGAATTGGTGCAGATGTGGACCGGAGTCCGCCGTTTGAGGACCCCTGCCATAGACTAACACAGCTCGTTTAGAGGCATATTCAAACATTCCCAAGCCAGCTGGGAGACTGGAGGTCTACATTTCCTGGATCAGTCCAGCAACTATAGTCCAATACAGATCCCAATGAATTGTAGCAAAAAGATACTGAGTGCCCTGCTCAGCCTTGGGCTACCAGGACCTACCCCTGGAGCCAGACGTCAGGCAGGTCGGCATCTGGCAAGCGCCCCCTGGTGGCCTGGCCAGGCTCGCGGTGTCCTGTGGGTTCACCACCGGACCCGCCTGGATCAGGGGCCATATTACATAAACTTCCTGTCTTAAGTATTATGCTAAGATTGGAAGAGTATAAGATGGAAATTTTCCAAATTTGGTATTACAGAAGCAAATTCTAACTAACTTTAGGAATCAGAATCAGAGGTAACTTTATTGGCCAGGTACAACTGCAATAACTAGAAATTTGTTTTGGGGGTATTGATGCATTCTCAGACAACATATAAGAACAAAGAACATAAATTAAGCAAAACAGATAAGTAGAAATAAAATAATAGAATAATGGAATAAAATAGTGCAAGCAGTGCAATACGATTATAAGGACAATAAGTGTTTTCTGTAACTATTATACATTCCACATTGAGCAAAGCCGTACATGATTCTGGATTCTGTGATTCATGTTTTGAGGAAATCAGAAATAAGTGATTTAATATTAACACCTGACAGTCTTCTCTGCAGGTCAAGGAAGGGAAGGGAAGGGTCCTTATCACTGGAGGAGTCAGGTGGTTACAGTGGGGGGCAACTACTGATGGTGTGATGTGCCATATAGAGCAAGAAAATGTGATGAAGTGTCGTAATGAGTGCCCTTCTATTGGAGAAAATGTGATGCAGTGTCGTAATGAGTGCCCTCCTATTGGAGACAATGTGATGCAGTGTCATAATGAGTGCCCTTCTATTGGAGAAAATGTGATGCAGTGCCCTGTAAGGTGGTCTAGATAGTTCCTATAGGTACCTTTCCAATAGATGAAGGTGCTATTATGAAGTTTCCTCTAATGCCACCCTACATGATTAAGTGTTCCAAAAGGTGCCCTTTCCAGTAGAGAAATGGGATGCGGTGCTGTAGAGGTACTTCAAATTGGCAGGAAAACACAATGAAGCGCCCAAATAGGTGCCCTCTCCAGTGGGAAAAATGTGATACATTGCGGTACTTGGTGTCCATCCATGTGGGACTTTTTGGGGGAGTTGCCCTAATGGATGCGACTCCAGTGGGAAAATGTGATGTAGTACCTTATGAGGTGCCCTCTGGGTGCCATTCTGGTGGAAAAATGTCATGAAGTGCCCTCTTCGATTATGCTTCCTAGTGAGCAAGCATGATGAAGTGACAATGAGATGGAGAGAAAGAAATCTCTCTAATGGGTGCCCAACCAGTGAAGAAAATGGGATGCAGTTCCCTGTGATGAGATGCAGTGTCCGGTACATGCAAGGAGAGCAGATGGAACAATGTACCCTCTAGGTGTGCCTATACCTAAGAAAATGTGATACCTAGGTTAGTTGACAAAATTTTAGTTGAATAACGTTAATCAAGGATGAAGGCTACTTCACTATACATAGTGTACCATTCTACTGGGGGGCAGGGGGGTGTACATGTCAGGCAGGACTCCCATACGGCATGGATGAGGGCGTCTGCCCCAGGCGGGATTCCAATACAGTATGGATGGGGGCGTCTGCCCCAGGCGGGATTCCAATACAGCATGGATGGGGGCGTCTGACCCAGGCGGGATTCCAATACAGTATGGATGGGGGCGTCTGCCCCAGGCG
>JAODJU010000048.1:6856067-6866521 GCA_026776725.1 Gnathonemus echidnorhynchus
CCCCCCCCCCCCCCCCCCCCCCAGGTGAAGCACAGTATGACCTGAAGCTTTCTCTCAAGAGGAAGTATGAGTACATATTCGAGGGAGTAGCAAAGCAGGGCGAGCAGACAGTCTTCAATGACATCTTTACAGATCTCTATATCACTGAGGGTGGCAATGGCGGCATCAACAAGGAGCATGAGATCAGGCAGATTGTGCCACCCAAGAGGGTTAAACGAGAGGTGGTTGTCAATTGCACAGAGATATTCAGCCTTGCTACTATTGAGAAGCATCACACACGCTCGGTGCTCTGCAGGGGCTTTGGTGGCATCGGCAAATCCGTCTGCGTGCAGAAGTTCATTCTGGACTGGGCAGAGGAACGTAACCATCAGCATATATACTTTTTGCTCCCGATCCCCTTCCGGGACCTAAACCTGATGCAGAGTGGCACCTACAGCCTTATGCAACTGATCCATAGTTTCTTCCCGGAGTTGAAGGAGCTTGAGTCCCTGGACAGTGAGGAATGCAAGGTCTTGTTCATCTGCGACGGACTGGAGGAATCTCAACTGCCCCTCAACTTCACCTTCAATGAGTGTTGGTGTGACACAACCCAGCCCACTACATTGGACAAGCTGGTGACCAACCTCGTCAAGGGAAACCTGCTGCCCTCAGCTCATATATGGATCACTTCGAGACCTTTCAGGTCCAGCCGCATCCCCCCAGAGTGCATTCACTGCCTGTTGGAGGTGAGAGGTTTCAATGACACGCAGAAGGAGGAGTACTTCAGAAAGAGGCTCCGAGACCCAGAGCTGGCCAACAGAGTGATTGAGCATGTGATGTCAATGAAAACCCTTCATGTCATGTGTCATAATCCAGTCTTCTGCTGGATCATTGCCACAGTCCTTGAGCGTGCATTCCACAGTGCAGGTAACAAAGAGGTGCCCAGAACTCTGACCCGGTTTCTCACACACTTTACACTCATTCAGATGAAGCAGATGCGGCAGAAGTACCATGGGAGACCTTCAGATGACAAGGAGTTTGACTTAGATTTCCTTCTCAAATTGGGGAAGCTGGCATTCTGGATGCTAGAGAAGGGAGAGGAGACATTGTCAGAAACTCTCTGGCGGGAGAGTGGTGTTGACTTTGATGACACAGTGGTTCATTCTGGCTTGTGCACAGAAATCTATCAGGAGGAGTTTGTGATGTATCAGTCAAAGATGTACTGCTTTGTGCACCTGACTGTCCAGGAGTATCTTGCTGCTCTGTATGTTTATCTCTCATTTAAAATACAGCAGAAAAATGTGTATGAAACACAGTTAGGAAAACTGAGTAGGATGTTCAAAGAACCATCCCTGCTTGATGTGCACAGATGTGCAATAGATAAGGCCTTGCAGAGTGAGAATGGACATCTGGACATTTTTCTTCGTTTCCTGCTTGGCCTGTCAGGGGAGTCCAACCAGAACCTTATGAGAGGACTGTTGGGTCAGGCAGCAAATAGCTCACATGGTACAGAGGATATTGCCCAATACATTAATGACAAGATGCGGAAACATCCTGAAAAATCAAGAATCCTGTCTCTCTGCCTGAATGAGCTGAGGTCTTGATCCTCATAAGAACATAAATTTATAAACGAGATGAGGCCATTCGGCCCATCAGGCTTGTTTGGGGAGAACTGAACTAATAGCTCGGAATTATTAAAATCTAGCTCTGATTTAAAGGAACATAAGAAATTATGGACTTGTCTATCCTCAGAACAGTAATGGGGTGATGTGCTGTTCTTGATCTCTGACCTGCATCTCCAGAACTTTACTCCAATACTTCAGGCTGCTACTTTAGTCTGACATTTGATGATCTCTACACCTTGTCACCCCCCACATTACTGACAGCACCATGCAAAGTGTCACGTTTCCCTCCAGTGTGTCTGTTACATGCATGTGAAAAGCCTTTGAATGTAAGAATTGATTTAAATTTAAAAGGTGGGGAATAAATGCACCTCCATTTTTAAACTTTTGAAATGAAATTATAAAGTATTTTTCATTAAGAACAAAGCTGTGACTGTGTCCTTGTCTTTTAACAAATCAGTGAGGAAATGAAGTGTCATTCTGTCCCTGTCTTTGACTTGGAACCAGATTGCATTTCACCCTAAATATTGACAATTCCTGTGCAAAAAGAACTGTGTCAGGTGACAGGGCCAAAGATTACCCCTATAATGGGTGATAGTACAATATGTCATCCTTGTAACAGGACCAAAGGTGACCCCTATCAGTTGTCAGGACAAAAGGTGATTCTTGTACTAAGTGAAGGACCAAACAAAGGTTGATTCCTGTGCCATCCCGTGGCACTAATGGATATCTATAATTAGTCATTGGCGGGAATCTATTTGCATATAGCAGCAAGGAACATAAGACACACAGCATAAGACATACACATTGTGCAATGAGATTTTAGAAAAAAATCTAAAATAGTTCTGTGCTGTGATGGGAGTGGGCCAGTTTGTCTCCCATTGTTTTTTTACCCATGATGGTAATATCTCAGCTGATTCTGGCCCCACATCCTGGTACAGTACGTCTGACACCGTCAGACTTGCATTTTACTCATACACTTTAAATTTCTGCCAAAGTGCCATTTCAAGGGGAAAACTGAAATTAAGTATATCTTTTCCATCTTGACAGATAATATTACAGATAAAGCCAGGATATGCTTGTTGACTGCATAAACTGCTGTAAATGCGTTTTTGCAAAATATGCTGGTTGACAAATGTAATTTTGTCTACATTAGAGAAGGTAAGATGTGGAACGGACGGGTCAATAAAAAGTCCAAGTATTAAAGAGCTGTTACTTTAAAATATCTTCTATATAGAGAAATAAATGTGTTTAAACTTATACGTTTTTATATTAACTATTACCAGCGATATCTTGTTCATTGAAACGACAGAGAAAATATTGGCGATAGGTTATGCACGACCCGAAGAGCATACGGAAACCCTACTGATTTGTGTAAAAACATATGCAGGCCTCGTATGCTTACGCAAACACGTACATACGCACTGCGTGTCCACGCAGTTTCCGGTATCTGGCATTTTTCGTAAGTATTGTATTGTTAACAATTAGCGCTTTCGTTTGTAGTTGGATAAGGAGCAGAAAATAATTTCTTAAGTCGGACGTGAATGCTTCTTTCTCATTATATGAATCACTCGGGAATTAGTACAAGTCAGTAGAAGTTACCAAGGTAACTGCAGTGTGGTAGATTTACAGGACGTAGCCTATGGCGGTCAGCTGTGTGACACGTTTGAGCTTTTAAGGTATGTTTCTGTAGCAGTGAAAGCGAAGCCGTTAGATAATATATAGATTATATATATAATATACAGTACCTAATCGGGTAGGCCATGCAGTCGGATCTGGGTGACTTTACTATGAGTCGTGTTGACTTGTTAGCTTGTTAGCACCGAGAAACGTGCCGACAGACCGCATTCGTTTCTGCGCAGTAATCGTACGCTGCAAAGTGCTCGTGCAACTAACCTATTAATATTTACGTGGCCTAGTTGTAGAGGGTCGGTCTTATGCTGCTATGTGTGCTTTAAATGGACATGTTTTAGGGGATGGAACTAAGAACAACGTCCTTTCACCCCCCCCTTCCCCCAGGGATCCATCTGGACGCTGAATATGGTCCGGCCTTACGCCGAGTCACCCCGGCAGAAGCACAGGTGAGTGCAGCGTAACACCAGGAAAGATTGCGGTATGTTCTAATATACCACGGAAAACCACGCGTTAAGCAAATTTGCGTCACAGAAACACCTAAAAATAATGATAGGACGGTGTTATAAATAAATAGCTAAGAAATGGATGAATCCAGTTGTTCCGTGGCATTGTCTCTGAGAATGTGCATAAAGTAATTTCCTTAAGACTCTTACTCAAAGTATCTAATTCCTTTCAAAACGCTTTAATATCTCAAGATTCTCAGTAGAGCTTTACTTTTTCACTCACCCCTTGACTTTTTTTTTTGAACCATGACGTTTAGACACGTTTTAGGATGTTAAATGACCACTTAATTTATTATTATTATTATTATTATTATTATTAACAGTTAAAAGGCGTAGAAGGGAAGATTGGCACAAGTACGTAGTACGGTAACAGGTGGATTCAGGTGTGTGCTCCTCTGCAGGACGGCTCAACTGATTTTTCGTTTGCCTGGGAGGTGTTTTTCATGCGTGGATCACTCGTTTAGCCGGATGTAATTGTTGACCATTTGGCGTGATCCTGGATCTATAGGTTTTTCGAAACTCTTGCTGGATGTGTTGTCATAGCAGCACATCCAAACCCTCAAACCTGCTAGGAGCAGGTTTGTTCTGTGTAAGCAAAGGTTAGCTCACACACTTAAATCCGTTCAGTCATGGCCTCGCCATTCATGGGTGAGCGACCAATTGAAATCGGTGCACAAATAATAAGGGAATGTCAAATTGAGAGGGTTTTAAGCGATCGGCAAGGTCCTTTATTGTTGATGATATTCTTTTCGAAGGATACCGCTACAGCCGAGACGGAATATTATATCTCAAAGATTTATTAGCTCCGTATAGTAGAAGTCCAACTAGGCGAAGTCGGGCTCTCACAGTCGGGCACTTTTTTGTATACTGTAGACGATGCGGAAAATATATCAGAGTACAGTTTGCCAGGCAATTCGCAAAGTCTGTTTGGGCCTGAAATATTTCCTTCGGGTTTCCCTTGTTTTTCCCGGACACCTGTGAGTGCAGGCAATTAAACAGGCGTTTTAAGCCATTGCAGGCAATGTATGCGCAATAAAGTTACAGTTTTATAAAGAATTTAAAAATCACACTAATATTCTCATTACCTAGAATTTCCAAAGGTTTTGTCTGCCGCCTTCGTATTAGCTTCAAAAGGCATGTTTTTATAAATGTTAGATTTCCCACATTTCATATACATAAAATTAACACACACACGAATGAAATGTGTTTACCAGTTTGAAGTATATTTTTATACTTCGGTTTAACTTGTTCCCATGTCCTGCATGATTGTGCTTGCATTTGATCTGTAATTATGACAAAATAATAATGAAAGATTGGAAACGTAATACTACATTCAAGTGATAAATACAATGACTAAAAACTACTTACACATTTAATTGGTCGGACACTTTTTTGCCAGCCGTCTTTTCTGGTTTGGGCCGCTTTTGATGCGTTTCCTTTAGTACATATTAAATCTTTGAATTCATCACACCCCTCTAATAAAAGGTCCTGCTCAGATTGCGTGAGAAATTGCGCCCCGTTTTTTGACGTTTTGTGGAAGCCAATGAGAGACTTGCCAATCAGGGTTTCTAGACTCGATATATATGGGCTTTTCAAGCAGCACAGGAGCGCGCAATCATCTCAGATGAATGCATCCAGCTAGACTAATCTACTACACAGCTGCATTTGAAAAACCGACTTGTCCCGGGTGAGTTTCACCAGCATTAGCTTTTCTGTCAAATGAGTAGCAATGGCTGGAAGTAATTTATACTAATATTTGGTTGCAGTCAGCCTTCTGTTTGACGCTTCCTGTGATGTTTTGTCTGACGTAGTGCTGGAGCAGCAGTCCTGGAGGCTCTGGAGCAAACTTCCTCCACCCTGACAGTCTCCTTCTGTCCATAAACAGGCACGTTCCGGGCTCCCATGGCTGCCAGGAGGTTTACGGAGGGATGCGTGATGCGGATGCGTACAGCCCCCGCTTCAGGGAGCCAGCGTGCAGGAGGGAGCACCCAGGATACCTGACTTTCCACGCTACTCGGAGGCCGGCACACATGGATAGGCAGCGAGCCCCCCCCGCCGAGCATGCTCGCTGGGCGCCGCGGTCACACAGCCCCGCCCACAGATACCCTGTCTCACCGGGATACCAACGTGAGCACAGAAGGCAGTCCCACCCAGAGCTGTGGTCAGGTCGCCGGTCCCCTCAGCGCCCCCCTGGTCCTGCCCGCATACCTTATCGGGGACATGGCCCTGCATTGTCACCTCCCCATTTTTACGACGAGGGCAGCCACGGGCGATTGTGGACGCCGTCCCCACCGCCACACAGGCAGCACGATGTCGAGCAGGAGCGGGGCTGGGCTGCCGTCCTGAGGCCAGGGAGGGAACGCGGGCCCAGAGGGGGGGCCGTGCATGGAGAGCACTGGAATGGAGAGGGGGGTTTCGGTCACCCCCGCTCTGGGGAGCGAAGATTGTCCCCTTGGCGGAAATCCCAGGAGTTTCACGGAAGAAGCTCATTTCCTGAGAGGTACAGGAGCCATGTGCTGGTGCAGGCTGGGTAAAACGATTAATTACAAAATAGAGAAACAGAACAGTGGAGTTCAGATGTAGGCCTCAGACGTGGGTGCAGAGTATTCACTGCCGCGCCGCGGTATTATCAGTGAGGCGCACACGGCAAGCTTCGCACGGGGATAGCAGCAAGCAGGTTTGGGTGATGGGGCGGGGATAGTGGAGTAACTTAACCTGAGGGCACGTCCACCGAGCACTTGAAAGCTGCCGTGTAACGAGGTGTTTGTGTTCTCTGATGGATATGCAGGTGGTCTGCTGAGCGAGACGCTATGACACGTGGCAGGAACGAAATGGCGAGGGATGGGGGCAGGCGGAGCTTTGAGTGGGGACACAAGCCCAGCCCCCGTCGCCCCCCGGCATCCCCGAAATGGAGGCCGGCCCCTTCCTCTACGACCACCTCTGTGGCCACCTCCTCTCCCCCCTCCTCGTCCTTACCCAGATCCCGTCATGCCCCCCAAGACAGGATCTCCAGACCCTCATTGAAGAGAAGAAACCAGGATGAAGGATCGGAGTTCGAGCACATGGCCAAGCGAGCGTGCAGGGAGGTGTCACAGCGACCCGTGTCCTCCCGTGGATTCGGTGGTCGGCCCCTCTCTCTCAAGGACAAGAGCCGGCTGGTGAAAGGAAGGATGCTCAGGGCGACCTCGGAGCTGAGCACGGCACCTTGCCGCACGAAAGAGGAGGACAAGGCGCCCAAGCAGAGGAACCCCCCTGAGAAGGACAGGTCTAAGAAGAAGCAGCTGCCTGACAGGAAGGAGGCATCTCAGGAGGTGGCTAAGGTCTGCACGCTGAAGAAACAAGCCCTGAAGAAGGTCCCCCGCAAATCGCCAGTCCCAGAAGTTTCTGACGGGCGGCCGAGGAGCACTGAGACGCTCACCATCAAGGTGGACACGCGCCACACCCTGAGCACCTACAGGTACGGTATCTCCGTTAGAACCAGCGGGCATGCCGCCAGCCCCTGCTTCACAGATAAGTTGAAGCTTTTTCATCTGTTCTTTATCACGTATCCCAAAACGAAGAGGGTACCCGCCCGGCAAAATGCTCTTTTGAAATGTCAGCCCCCCCCCCCATAAATCTGCAAGCGTCTGCCTGTCCTGCATTCTGACAGCCTTTAAGCGTTTTGCCACGTTCCTGCCGAGGTCATGTTCTCTGGGGAGTTACTTGAATATTGTCAGCGCTATTGAGAATCCCATGAAGCCTTTCCCAGCGTTTCTTAGCCCGTGCCTGTATGTTGTCCTGTCCACTACTACCTTGCACGTCACTGGAGTGGCTGAAGTACTCAGCCTTTCTCGTGTAACAGCGAGGGAAGTGTAGTGTGGTCCCAAGGAAGCCCTAATATGGGAGCCAGAAGAACAGGTCTCTAAGGTGGATGAAGTTTAAATCAAAGCTGAGGAGACTGTGAGGAGAAGTGGGAAACCCTGGATTTTACACAAACTGAATGGTCTCCAAAACGTGGTGCTCAGTGCCCGGCAGCTGGGCCCTTCATGAGAGCACCTGGCTGGTTCTGAGGATGGAGCTCTTACCGTTTGTCTCTGCAAAGCTGCACGACTCGTGGACCCAGCCGTCTCCCCTGGACTTCAGCGGCGTCACTGTCGGAAGATTCAACAATCAACCCTCCATGTAACGGGCCGAAGATGGAATGCTGTGGGATGGTCCAGTTCAGAAAATTGCTGGAGTGCCGCATAGCTTTGGCTCAAGACTCGACTCTTTCCTGCTACGTTCCTGTGGGTCTGAAAGGGTCTCATTATACAGCATGATCGGGTGTGTCTGCTGTTGACCTCTCTCCACTTACTACACAAAGGCAAAGGGGCTTTAGAGTATCTGCACCAACATTAAAGGCACTGCACCTGAGCAGCAATGGTCCCTTAGCACTTACCTACCTGATTTAATGGGAGATCAACTTGTTTCCAACCCACCAATACAAGGAGTTCTGCAAGATGTCAGTATGCCAATTGGTCTTTGACCAGTAGCAATTGCTTGGCTTACATCAGCCACTATCAGCAAAGCGGGCCTGTGGGAGCCTGCTGGATGTTGCCTAGGCAGTGAGTGTAATTTGTGAAGTACGCTGCTATAACTGGAACCAGGACAGCAGCTTCCGTTCCTCTACTGTGCCCCACAGATGTAGCATAAGGAGCCTTGGACCAGAGAATGAGGACGCTTCTTTGTGAGCCTGCTCACTGGAATCTTTTGGAATGTGGAAGAGATCTGTAAGAGAACCTATCGATTTAAGGTGCATGGATACACGCCTGGTCAAATAATTAGAGCACAATGCTGCTTATCTTTAGGAGTTCAAAGGGAGCTCGCCCACTGCATAGCACTGAATCCGGATGGCTGGATTTTCCTACCTTGCCCTTCCTTCACACTGAAAGATTAATAAATGTAAAGAGGCGGAGTTCCTGTGTAGGAACTGCGATGAATCATCGCATCTTCTCAATGGATGTGGCAAAGGCGGTCTGACCGGTACACAGCCAATCTGCCCATCTACTTGCTAATGCAGGAAGTAGAGTATAAAATGGCCGTTTGCCATCTTGAGCCTAGACAGGATGCATTGTGGGATATCTTGAGTGGCAAAGAGGAGTGTTAAGATTTCATAGGCAAGCTGGCGGCTTGCGTGTGTTTCTGCGTTTTGTACACAAGGCTACATCCCACCAGCAAATGGCATCTTAAAGTCTCTTTGTAAGTACGACCTGCTTTGGTTTTAACTCTGTTTAAAATTAATAGAAGTTAGTTAAATGTTTTGGGTTTTTTTTCATATCATGTAGAAATTAATAATTCGTTTTTGATGTCTCGGGTGAAGTTTCGGCCCATCTTAAGTGCATCTCTTGTTTTTTTTCACACCCCACCCTATTTTCCTGACAGCTACTCGCCGTCCCCATCGGACAGGCAGATTTCCCGGGACCTTGTTACGGTCTCACAGCGAGGCATGGGGTCCATAACCACTGTGCGCACTAGCACCTCATGGAGGACGCAGGATTCCGACGCAGGTGATTCTCTCTTGTGTGCATGTTGGGTGGCTGAACGGCCGATGTAATTCTGCTTCTGAACTGCAGGGGGAGCTGTGTGCATTTATTGGTCCAGTCCATGCATATCAATCACCCCAGTCCTATTTTACCATCAGGGAACTACTCCAGCCCTCCATCCCAGCAGAGCCTGACTCTGAATGAGCGCTTCTCCAAACTGAAGAACCAGCACTCACCCCGAGACGAGAGCAGCTGCTTCTCTGGCCTCAAGATAGAGAGGTATATGTCTCTGTAATTCTTTCTGCTGGTCTCTCTCTCTCTCTGTCTCTCTCTGTCTGTCTGTCTCTCTCTCTCTCTCTCTCTCTCTCTCTCTGCTGGTCTATGTGGATGAGAAAGAAACATTCATTTGACCTTTTTTAATTTTTCTATTCTAGGAAAATTGATGTGCCTTTGATGAATCACAGAGCAACAAAACTGAAGAAAGTTACCCCTCCGGTTGGTACTCCTATTTGCTATACAAGGGCTCGTGGGTAAAATTCTCCATGATTTAGAAAAGCGTCCAACAAACCGATGCCCACAGGCGGGAGAGATGTTAATATTGATCATGGTATCTGTGGCACGTGAGGCGGTTCTTTCTGGATGCTGACAGTCTTGTGGTTTCTTCAGAAGTCCAGTTTGCCCTCTGCCAGTCCTGAGAGAAAGCAAGCAGCCCAAGGCACGGCTCCTGTGAAGAGCCAGGGAGATGTCCCCAAGCCGCTCATGGTGAGGCACCCAGCCTGCTTCTAACACGACTTCTTTACAGCAACTGTCTCACCATCCAGGAATGGAAGTGTGCATGCGTGGGTGCTGGGCTGGCTGACGGCCCTCTCCCTCTCTCTGCCCCCTGCTCTCTCAGGCCACCCTGGTGCCACGTCCCTCCATCTCGCATAAACCAGCCGTCAAGAAGAGCCAGAGCATCACGTCCAAATATCACCACGTACAGGCGCTCCGACAGCGGGGGCCCGCCTCTCACTCGAAGGGCCACGGCCCCTCCTCAACCCGCGGGCCTTTTCTGCATAGATGGTGAGCTTAATAGCAGGCCTGCCAGTGTTAGAGGAGATGGGACCCATGCAATGGCCCTTTATCGCATTTCCTGCTGTGTCTTCAGATGTCAGTGACACTCTCTCTGCCCTGGTTTGTTATAGATGTCTGAGAGTCATCTACCCCCCCCCCCC
>JAODJU010000048.1:6871733-6889098 GCA_026776725.1 Gnathonemus echidnorhynchus
CAGTGATCGGCAATCGGCAGATCATGATCTTGGTGATCGGTGATCGGCCCCAAAAATGCTGATCGGAGCATCTCTACCTTTTACAGTGGAGGCCGTGGTGGAGTTTGAGTACAAGGCCCAGCAGCATGACGAGTTGACCCTCGTGGTCGGCGACATCATCAGTAACATTCACAAGAATGAGGGGGGGTGGTGGCAGGGCGAGCTGGCTGGGCGCAGGGGACTCTTCCCAGACAACTTCGTCAAGGTGAGTAGCCGAGCTCTGAGCGCATCAATGCAGCCTGTACACTGGAGCCCTCAGTGTCCATGTACACGCCTGTACACTGGAGCCGTCAGTGTCCATGTACACGCCTGTACACTGGAGCCCTCAATGTCCATGTACACGCCTGTACACTGGAGCCCTCAATGTCCATGTACACGCCTGTACACTGGAGCCCTCAGTGTCCATGTACACGCCTGTACACTGGAGCCCTCAGTGTCCATGTACACGCCTGTACACTGGAGCCCTCAGTGTCCATGTACACGCCTGTACACTGGAGCCGTCAGTGTCCAAGTACATGCCTGTACCTGCGCAGAAGCTTCGCCATAGTGAACTGGTGTGTGATCTGATGTGGTGATAAGATGCCACCATATGCTTCTACCCTACGGGTCACTGCATTCCTCTGTAAATCCCTCCATCCCTGGCTGATGCCTGCACTGGAAGGCGATTAGGGCCGCCAGTGCACTTGCTGTGAGGATAGCATGTATTTCAACCCTGTAATGTTAAACTGGCCTCCTGCCACTGCCCCTTGCCAGGAGCATGGGCGCTGTGGCTGCTTGCCCAGTTTTGAGGAGTGTGTGAGACCTCCCAGTGCCTGAGCTCCTTAATGTGGCCAACCTGTCCCTCACTGATGATGGACTCCCCCTGCCCAAGCTTGTGGCTTCCCCTCTGCGGCTGTGTGACAGTTGTCTGCAGGCGGGGGCCTTAAGGGGAAGTTAAGGTCTTGGTAGATCACAGCCTGCTCTTCAGCACGCTGGCTGCTGGCCACGGAGATCACTGATGTCTGGATCCGGGCAACGCCGCTGCCTCTGTCGACTTTTCTCAGCAGGTGTTTCCTGAAATGCTGCAGAGCTCTGTTTCCTCTTTAAGCCACTCTATCAATGCTGAATGTTTCATCCATCAGCAGAGGTCCCCTCCAACTCAGTGATTTTAATCACGTCACTGTCATGTGAGCAAAGCTACTTCATGGGAAGTGTGAGAAAGTGGCCCCCCAGCGATTTCAGACGTTTGGTTGCCAGTGGGCTGCTGTTCACAGCTGGCGGTGACATGAAATCTGAGCTGTAGGGTTGCTCAGGCAGACCAAATCACGCACAAGAGTCTGATCTCAGATCAAGACAAGCAGTGTGTAACTTTGTGGGAGGGGTATGTTATGCCCACAGACGGAAGGTTGATGGTTCGAATCCAGCAGCCAGAAGAGTGATCATATTAGCAAGGTCAATAACCTGAAATCTACTCCAAATTTGCTTAAGATAAATGCCTGACCCTGCGCTCAGACCCCAAGTTTCACTATCATCTGTATGCGTGTGTGTGGGTGTGTGTTTGTGTGTGTCACACACAAGGTATGATGGGATATGTGCAGGGTATGATGGGATATGTGAGAGATCGCTCCTTACCCTGCTTTAATTATTTTTCTTTGAGTGTTTAACTGCCAGTGTCGTTGGAATGTGGAGAAGAGGCAGCTATTGGGTGGAGCTCAGCTCACCAAATCCCCTTCATACTCCACAGGTGTGTTTCAGGTATGGAACAGCAGGGCTGTCAGTGTCTGTAACACTCACGCCTACCTCCTCCTCTTTCCCCAGGAGATCAAGAGGGTGGAATGTCCGATGACCGAAGCCAAGAAGCCAAACGAGGTGTCCAAAAACAACAGTGCTGCTGGGCGTGGCAATTGGATGGTCCAGAAGGGTGATTTAACTGCATAGAAACACATGCATTTCATACTAGACATAATCAGCATTCTGCTGTTGATAAGAGACCCCTCATGGTCGGGTTCGGTATGACACGTCACACTCAGGACAGCAGGCACCAACGTGTCCCCTGCTCCGCAGTGCACTGACATTCAGCTGTGAACCTACCTGTCAATAGGTGAGAACGTCAGAAGGAGACGGTGCGTGGCGACTTTTAGCTACACGCCTCAACACAAGGACGAGCTCGAGCTGAAGCCCGGGGATGTTATCGAGATCACGGAGGAGGTCATTTTCATCCCCTAAAACCATTTGTGTGTCTGATGTTGTAGATAGTCAGTCTTCCAAAAGGTACATGTTTAGATCTACAATGATAGGTCTGTACAGCTCTGTAGGGCCGTATCCCGTAAAGTGTGCATGTACGCAGGTTGAGGAGGGCTGGTGGGAGGGTCGTCTCAATGGCAAGATGGGGATGTTTCCCTCAAACTTCACCAGAAAGTATACAGAGGAGGCCGAGGACCAGGATGGCTGCCTCAACGCCCCAGACAGTGGCAATGGTACCGGTGAGTTCCTGAGGCTCTGGTGAGCTCCTTGAATTCTTATAAAGACCGTGCTGCAGTAGTGCTGTGTCTTTCTGTGGCCGTGTGACCTTGACCCCTAACCCTTCAGGTGTGAAGCTCAGCCCAGAAAACCAGATTAAGGAGCCTGAGTGTGGTAGCCTTAGGTTGGTGAACAGCAGTGAGATCCAACCTGAGCAGCTACGGGCTCCTATCTTTGGGGACATTCTCAGGGACAAACACAGCTCCATGAACCGAGATGGTGGCATGGAGAAAGTACGTCTCTGTCGTTTACCAACATTGAACATGGTCCACCGAAAGAGACCGCATTTCTGTCTCAGTCTCCACTCTGTCCCCCAGCTGTGCTCAGTGTGATTCTGTGTCTCCCAGAAGGTCCGGGAAATGACCAATGCTGAGGCAGTAGGCAAAGTCAAAGGTGAGAAGAGCTGGTGCTCAGAATGTGCTGTGCTGAGACTTCATGAGGGTGCAGAAGTTGGACCTCTTTCTTTCTTGCTCTCAGCCCGTGAATTCTGTAAAGCCATATTTTCTTATGAGGCGCAAAATGAAGACGAGCTGTCAATCAAGGAGGGAGACATTGTGGCCATCATCAATAAGGTGAGCAAGCATCTGTTTGACATTATTATTTGCCAGCTGGGCACTGATGTTTGACCTCTGACACCACAGGAGTGTGCTGACCCTGGTTGGTGGCAGGGGGAGCTGCAGGGCCGGCAAGGACTTTTTCCGGACAACTTTGTCAGGCCGCTGATGTTGGACGAGGAGACAGTGGTGAGTCTGCTTCTGCCTAGTGTCAGGTGACCACACCGCCCTGCAGACCGCCATGCATTTTTTTGTCCCACACTATGTCCTGTTTTTCCCTTTCAGAAACCTAAGAAACCTCCACCCCAAGACCCATCTGCTGCTCACACCAAAGCAGGTGGTAGGCTATCCTTTAATCTCCATTTCTCCTGTCATCTCCAACTTGCTTTGTCTTTGGACTTGCTGCTTTCACTGTAATCGCTAGTCAGTTTCTGGAGCTACCACTCAGTGGGAGAGCTTCCGGAGCTGTATATAATGGCCGCAGCACCACTGCAACAACAGTGTGACCCCACTGTTGACCTCTGTGCTTGACTCTCCTCAGAAAACAAGCCAGATGATAAAAAGATCTCACCTGACCGGCGGGAGTCACTTACCCAGAAAGGAGACGATAAAGGTATTTGTTACTCTTGTGCTGTTTATCTCTGTGTTATGTCTAGGTGTCTGTTACTTTCATGCTGTTTATCTCTGTGTTATGTCTGGGTGTCTGTTACTTTCATGCTGTTTGTCTCTGTGTTATGTCTGGGTGTCTGTTACTTTCATGCTGTTTATCTCTGTGTTATGTCTAGGTGTCTGTTACTTTCATGCTGTTTATCTCTGTGTTATGTCTGGGTGTCTGTTACTTTCGTGCTGTTTATCTCTGTTACGTATGGATGTTTGTTACTCTTATGCTGTTTATCTCTGTGTTACCTCTGGGTGTCTGTTATATTCATGCTGATGATCTCTGTTACATCTGGGTGTCTGTAACTCTTGTGTTATCTCTGTGTTATGTCTGGGTGTGTCTTATTGTCATGCAATTTATCTGTGTGTGTCTGAATTCATTTTCCTAGTTGACGAATTGAAGCCTGGTGTTGACATCCAAAGGTCTGGCCGCCCTGCTATTCCCCCAAAGAAACCCCTTCTTCTCAATCCAACCAAATTCTTAGGACAGCCTGCTATTGATTCTGCAAAGCCTCCACAGAAACCTGAAAAACCCTCGGTTGCCCGCATCCAGTGAGTATGTTCTCAGTTTGATCAGATTTGGGTCCGTATCTCGGCTGGTGGAGACTGGGGGGTCTTTATCAGGGAGGATACTGTGAGGTCTGTATCAAGGTTGTAGGATACTGTGAGGTCTATATTGAGGCTATAAGAGACTGTGATGTCTGTATCAAGGCTGTAGGAGACGGGAAGGTCTGTATCAGAGTTGTAGGAGACTGCATGGACTATATCAGGTAGGATACTGTGAGGTCTGTATCAGGGGTGTAAGAGACTGCACAGTCTGTATCAGGGCTGTAGGAGACTGCAAGGTCTGTATCAAGGTTGTAGAACACAGACATCTGTATCAGGGCTGTATGAGACTGTAAGGTCTTTATCAGGGCTGTAGGAACTACAAGGTCTGTTTTAGGGCTGTAGGAGACTGCATGGTCTGTACTGGGGCTGTAGGAGGCTGGGGGTCTGAATCAAAATGTAGGTGACCAGGAGGTCTGTATTATGGCTATAGGAGAGTGGGAAATCTGTATCAGGACTGTAAGAGACTTTGAGGTCTGTATTAGGGCTGTAATAGAATGGGGGTCTGTATCAGGCTATAGGAGACTGGAGGGGGGTCTATATCAGGACGTGTTCCTGATTTCCCCAAATTCAATGTGTTCCTGGGTAAACGGGGGGCTTGCATTTCACTTCTATAACCAGTCACAGTCCCCATTGTATGACATCACCCAATTGGTCAATTTTTTTCATATTTTCAAACTCAAGGCTTCCAACCATCAAGCCTGGAGTGGAGTGTGGCTCAGCAGGCTAAGCCTCTCTGCCTGTGATCAGAAGGTTGCCGCTTTGAGCCTGGCCTCAGCAGAATTACCACCTGTCTGTGGGCCCGTGAGCAAGCTCCTTAAAGGGGCAGTTCACTGCGCAGAAGATACAAACACAAGCACCCCAACAGTATCTTCTGCACAATGACATGATTGTTGTGTGGAGTTCGGTAGTAGAAAATTTGTGCATTAAATGCCTCACTACAAATCCTGTGGACCATCTTCAATAAGCGGGTGATAATTTCTGGTAAGAGACATTGCTATTGAATTTTTCCAATGTGTTTTTCTGGTCCTTTGAACACCACAGAAAGAATCTCATTCGCTTCATATTCGAGAGAAGCCTGACATTTCTACAGCCAATATCTTCAACACCAGATACCTCCAAGTGGGAAAACCTTGATGGGTGGATAGCAATAAAGCCCTAGAAAACATATTTGTTTTCAGTTTTGTCCCCTTTAAGGAGCTGACTCACGGGCTCACAGACAGGTGGCCAGAGCCAGGTTCAAAGCAGCAACCTTCTGATCAGAGGCAGAGAGGCTTAGCTCACTTACCCACATACCGCCCAAGGCTCGATGGCTGGAAGCCTTGAGTTTGAGAATAAGAAAAAAATGGACCAAATGGGTGATGTCATACAAATAGGACTGTGACTGGTTATAGAAGTGAAACACAAGCCCCTCCCTTGTTGACCCAGAGACGCATTGATGGCATTGAATTGTCTGTGTCGGGATTGTAGGAGACTAGGACTCTGTATCCATTTCAAAGCATTAAAAGCTTGTCATATTACTTTCTTCGTAACTTTTCTTTAGGTTATCTAACATTACTGGTAACTATGGGCTCCTGTAGAATATATTTGCACCTGCCAGTGAAGATGGACATGACCGTGTTTGCTGCACGCTCATATTCTTATTCCCTCGTGTGATTGGTGATTTGGCTTGTCCATATAAGTACAAAGGGTGAAGTGGGGTGTGGCTTGCTGAGTAGGAATTGTGCAGCAGCAACAGTAGGAGGGGCAGACTGAGCACAGAGGCAGCCTGACAGAAGGGGAGACCCCCCAGGCAGGTTTCAGAATACGATATAACCTCCGGGGACAGTGGTGTACTTTCCTTCAGATGAGCTGAGTCTGGGGGCATGAGTAAAAAGCTGGCTCATATGGTGAGTGTGCAGTTCTGTGAGAGGCCATGGAGATCACCTGGCCCCTCCTTCCTCTTCTGACCTCTGACATCTGCCCTCTGTCCTCTGCAGGTCAGCAGGTGGGAATTCCATGCCAAAACAGGGTGGCTTGGATCAGCACATTGGTGAGCCCTGCCATCCACCCCACACACACACACAAATCTAAGAGTGTAGAGTTTCCACTGACATGTGAGCAAGGGAGTTGGTCAGTATGAGACCTAAGGCACAAGGGATGTGGTTTTGAGGGGGGTGGGCTCTGCATCAGGGTTGTCAGTGAGGAGGGGGGGACTTGTGTCAGGGCTGTCAGAGATTAGGGGGCCTGTGTCAGTGGTAATGGAGACTAGAGAGGTCTGTGACAGGGGTGTCAGTTACTGGAGGTCTGTAACAGGGGTGGTAGAAACTGGGGGTCTGTACCAGGGGTGTGGGAGATTGAGGGGGCCAGTGTCAGTGGTGTTGGAAACTAGAGTGGGTCTGTATCAGGAGTGTCAGTTACTGGGGGGTTTGGTCTCATGGTTGGGGGGGTCTGTGTCAGGGGTGTCAATTACAGTGAGGGGTCTGTATTAGGTGTGTTGTTCCTGGGGAGTTGGTATAATGGGTATTGTATATTGGGGGAGACTGTATCGGGGTGTTAGTTGCTGGGGTATTTGTATCAGGCAGTATCAATGGTGTTTGTTGGCTGTTCGGGGAAAAAATAGTTTCAGCAGAAACTTGAATCCGTACTGGATGCAGACATTCAGTGCTCCGCACTGGATGCAGATGAGGCATTGCTCTGCACTAGATGCAGATGATAAAGTACACTATATACAGACAAGGCATTTCTCTGCACTGGATGCAAATGAGGCAGGGCTCTGCAGTGGATGCTAACTGTTGTGTCTCTGTACTTTCAGGCTTTTCTCTTCTTTTCTCTGCAACTTATCACTGGCTCTTTATGCTTTTTTCGCCATGGGCAGCTACAGCTCTGCCCTGACTGCTGGTAGGGCCTTGGCACACACTCATCTGTGAAATGTACCTTTTCTGACTACCACTGTGTACGTGTGTGTGTGGGTTTGTACTTACCACATTGTGTGGACGAAAGGAGCACGGTTATGCCCATAGAAATGAATGGAGAGTCCCCACAATGACAGGAATATCTGAACTGTGCATGTGAGCATGTGAGTCATGGTGGAAGGTGTGAGTCTCTGTGTTCTGTGGCAGTCTGAGCTCCTTCCTTTCTTCTCAGATTAGTCTGTTCCTGACGTTCTGCCAGCTGTCTGTCTCTGATTCGAGTTCTGCTCATTTTCTTCCACAAAAGAGGTGGAAGACTTTGACTCTATCGTCACGACCAGTGAGAAGCTGAACCACCTGACAGCCACTCGGCCAAGGGTGACGGACCGCCGGCCACGCACACAGGGGTCACAGCATGTGAGTGGCCCTGCAGTGGGCTGTGTGGGGGCCATTTGACACTGTGTTTCACTTTGCTCGGGACTGCGGCCATAACTCACACAGGGCTTCTGCCTAAACCCTCGCTGGTAGCTACTGGTCATGTGACCTGCTGTTTCAGAGGGTAAATTTAACTCACACCTGCTGTCAAAAGAGCCGGGAATGTTGGGGAACAAGTGTGTAGAGTGTGTGGCACACACACAGATACACTGTACGCACACACAGACACACTGTACACACACACACAGAAACACACAGAGATACAAACAGATACACACAGTCCACACACAGACACAAGCCGATATACACACTGTACACAGTGTATTAACACCGATGCAGACACACACAGACACACACTGTACACACAAACAGACGCATACATATACATGCACACACACACACACACACAATCACACATTGTCTTCTGTGTGAATTATTGTCCTTGTTATGCCAATAAAACTCATGTCCTGTTAAATTTTTCTTTCTTCTGGTATCTCTCACATTATTTATTTTTATCTTCTTCTCTCTTTCACTCTCATTCTACCCCTCCTGAAGTTCACTGCCTCTTGCCCAGACCTCTCAGACAGGCCGAAAGCAGAGGAGAAGAATGAGGAGCAATGCTCTACATCCAAGAAGGTACTGTGTCCATCACATTGTTCCCTCCTCTTGTTCCCGAAATGCTCATAAGGTAGCAGTAGAACTTAGTAGAAGAATAATGTGCAGATCACAGAGGAGCCTACAGTGTACTGGGAACAGGGGTGAAGGAGTCAGCGATAAATTATGGAGTCTCAGACTGTCCACTGGACCTCAGGGTTAGGGGGCTGGGGTCAATGATAAGCTATGAAGACCCGGTGTCTCCTGAAGCTTAGGGAGTGGGGGGTTGAGTTTAGATTGGGCTGGTCATATTCATTGGCGGATTTTTTTCTGTCAGGCCTTTGACATCCGGCTGCTTCTACCACCCAAGCCTACAATGATCCCTCCCTCTGGGGCATTCAGTAGCCATGGACCAGACACCAAGTCGAGGAGCGAAAGCGTCAGCGTGGAGGAGCTCCGGACCCAGCTCAGGGACCTGAGGGGAGCCGTCGAGCTGATGGGGAAGCAGCACAAGTAGGTTGGGGGTGGACGTGGGAACCTGTGAGGCTTGTGAGGATGTGTTGTGGTGACTCTGCAATCCTTCTGAACCTTGTAGAAAAGAGATTAAACAGCTGATGAATGAACTGGATGAAGAGAAGAAGATCCGTCTCTCACTGCAGGTACAAAAGTGCATCAACCCCAATATCCATTAGCATAAGTGTACAATGGCAGTATCACCCCCAACATCCAATAGCCTCAGTTTGCATAGGCAGTATCCAACCCAGTATCCAATAGCACAAGTATACAATGGCAGTATCTCCCCCAACATCCAATAGCATCAATTTGTATAGGCAGTATCACCCCCACTATCCAATAGCATCAGTTTGCTTAGGTAGTATCCAACCCAATATCCAATAGCATAAGTTTACACAGACAGTAGCAACCTTGTTATCCAATAGCACAAGTGTATAATGGCAGTATCAACCGCACTATACAATAGCATAAGTTTACACAGGCAGTATCAACCCTGATATCTCAGACAGTAAGTGAAGCCACTGGGTCCAAAGATCTGCTATGACCCTCTGTCACTGTGTGGTGACCATAATTAGTTTGTGCGTGTTGGTGTCCCTCATGGCTGCTGGAGCAGATCGGCCTGTTGTCCTTCCAGATGGAGGTGGCGCACATTAAGAAGACCCTGTCCAAGTGAGAGACCATCCGCCACCAGCCTCTGTGGCCGCCCCTCCTCGCTCCTCCTTCTCAGTTGATTTCATGAGTTTAAAGTTGATTTAATGAGTAGGACAGCTTTGGTTTTGCCTGACGAATGCCAAATGGGCTTTACGTAACTCAGCCAGGGCGAACGAGGCGATGAGGCCGCACTGGCAGCATTCAGGCCAAGCTGTTGCATCGTGGCACAAGCGCTTTCTGGGTGTCGCAGATCCAGGGCGTCTTTCTTTCTTCACGGGGGTGTGTGTATATGTGTGTGTGTGTGTGTGTGTGTACTGCAGAAAAGACTAACTGTGTGGGTTTGGAAAGATTTCAGGTTTGGATTAAAGAAAATCAGATGCCAAAGGACTTGTCGTGCTTATTGAAATTCGGTGTGAACAGTGATAATGAACTGCTTCAGAGTGGCGTGTGTTCCAGCTGGCGAGATGAGGGGATAAGACAGGGGTCAGGGGTCTCCTGGGGAAAATATTCACCTGTAAGGACAGCAGCTGCATGATTTGTCAAAACACACAAAAAAAACACAAAGGTTCAAGAAGGAAGTAGGAAAAAAATCATAGAAGGAAAATAGCATAAGTGAGAGGGAGGAGTGTAAATGATCAATAACCACTGGAAGGGTGGAGCTTAACAGACTATACACCATTAGAGGGGCAGGGCTTAACACAGTGTACAGCATTTAAGGGGTGGAGCTTAAGAGAGAGTGTGCACCATTGGAGGGGCAGGGCTTAACACAGTGTACAGCATTTAAGAGTTGGAGCTTAAAAGAGAGTGTGCACCATTGGAGGGGCAGGGCTTAACACAGTGTACACCATTTAAGGGGTGGAGCTTAAGAGAGAGTGTGCACCATTGGAGGGGCAGGGCTTAACACAGTGTACAGCATTTAAGGGGTGGAGCTTAAAAGAGAGTGTGCACCATTGGAGGGGCAGGGCTTAACAGAGTGTACACCGTTTAAGGGGTGGAGCTTAAGAGAGAGTGTGTACCATTGGAGGGGCAGGGCTTAACAGAATATGCACCATTTGAGGGGCGGGGCTTAACAGTGTGCACCATTGGAGGGGCAGGGCTTAACAGAGTATGCACCATCTGAGGGGCGGGGCTTAAGTAACAAACATAAACATGAATTATTTTTATCAAGTGATATGTTTAAAATACAGGCAGTCCTGACAACAGAAAGAGTGAAAGGTAAGAAAAATGTGTATTTCTTTGTGTTCTTGTTTCTGTCTGCTTTTCTGTGGTTGTATTTTTACTTGACAATTCCTCTTTAAGAATGTGAAAGGGTGACTACGTGCTCACACGCCCAGCTGCAGGCACTCATGCACACCACACCCACACATGCACTTCAAAGTGACCTGTAAGTGCTGTGATCTTGTCAGCTGTCTAATCACATCAGTTCCTTGTCAGATCCTGCCTTTATTTTGCAAATTGCATCACTCCTGCTAAAACTGGTCGTGAAGGTGTTTGTTATTCCATATAGAAAAACTACCCATAAATGACTGATTAATTATTTATGGACAGATTAGAGTTTGTTTCGGCCATCCTCAATTTCAATTTTCCAAGCATTTTAGTGTCTCTAAAGGCACCAAGTATTTTCATAATGTACCCTAAATAAGACCGATTCCATCTGCTCATTTGTGCTCAAAGTAAAATGCTTGAATTGATCGATAATTGTGTGTATGCATTTCTAGAAAACGACTATTGAACGATTTGTACCTTTAAAAGTTTATGTTCCAACTGACGTGCTGTACTTGTTTTCAATTGCTGACCGTTTATCAGCCAGGAGCCAACAGCATGAATCATGATGTACAAGGCAAGGCCATGGTGCCAGTCCATCACAGGGCTACTGTGGGCAATTTAGGGTCACCAGTAGCTTAACTACATGTCTTTCAACTGCAGGGGGAAACCCACACAACACAGAGAGGACTGCAAGCAGGATTTAAACCCCCAACTCTGCAGGTGTGTGGCTACCCACGAGTCACCTCCGTAAAAACAAATGCTAAATATTTTGGCTATGTATAGAATCCTGTTTTCCACCAGAGGGCAGTAGAATCTCAACCGAATTATACCTGACCCTGAACAGACATTATACTTCACAGCAAAGGCCAGAGTTAAGCTGATACCGCCTGACACAATCCCTTCTCTGTACAATGTTGTGTAATCCATCTCCAGCCCATAATAACCTGGCCCACTCTGGCTCTGTCCCACTGTGGCTCTTTTTATTTCTTCCGGGAATGGAGCTTTTATGTCTCAGATGGCTGCCATGGTAACAGCAGCATCCGCAGGAGCATCGTACACATTACAGGCGCTTGTATTTTTAGCACTATAAGTAAAAGTGTGAAGTGGCAGAACGAGGTGGCAGAAGTGTAGAAGACAGCAGGATATTTGGGAGGGTTTACATAAAATTGGTACGATCATCATGTGTGTGAATGTGTGCCCTATGTAGGACTGGCATTCCGTCCACGGTGTCCCCTACCTGGTGCCCTATGTAGGACTGGCATTCCGTCCACGGTGTCCCCTACCTGGTGCCCTATGTAGGACTGGCATTCCATCCAGGATGTCCCCTACCTGGTGACCTATGAGGGACTGGCATTCCACCCAGGATGTCCCCTACCTGGTGCCCTACGTAGGACTGGCATTCCATCCAGGATGTCCCCTACCTGGTGCCCTACGTAGGACTGGCATTCCATCCAGGATGTCCCCTACCGGGTGACCTATAAGGGACTGACATTCCATCCAGTATGTCCCCTACCTGGTGCCCTACGTGGGACTGGCATTCCATCCAGGACTTTCCCTACCTGGTGCCCTATGTAAGACCGAAATTCCGTCCAGGACGTCCCCTTCCTGGAGCCCTATGAAGGATTGGCATCTTGTCCAGGCTGTCCCCTACCTGCTGTCCTTTGTATGACTGGCATCCTGTCCAGGATGTTCCTTACCTGGTGCACTATAAAGAACTGGTATCTCATCCAGGGCATCCCCTACCTGGAGTCCTGTTATGAACCGGCATTCCGTCCAGGACATCCCCTACCTGGTGCCCTATGTACTACTGCCATTCCATCCAGGACGTCTCGTACCTGATGCCCTGTGAAGGACTGGCATTCTGTCCAGGGCGTCCCTTACCTGGTGCCCCATTATAGACCAGCATCCTGTCCAGACTGCCCCCTGCCTGGTGTCTTATGAAGGACCAGCATCCCATCCAGGGTGTCCCTTACTTAGTGCCCTGTCATGGAATGGCATCCTGTCCAGGTTGCCCCCTGCCTGGTGCTCTATGAAGAACCACCATTCCGTCCAGGGAGCCCCCTGTCTGGTACCCTATGAAGAATCAGCATCCGGTCCAGGGTGCCCCCTACCTGGTGCCCTATGAAGGACCAGCATTCCATTCAGGGCACCCCCTGTTGGGTGCCCTATAAAGGACCAGCGTCTCATCCAGAGTGCTGACACTGCGAGTCTGTGTTCAGGCACAGTATGTGTGCTCTGACCAAACTGCATTCTTACCTTATATACTGGCCAATCACTTTGCTCAGGAACCTGTTACCATGCTGCTGTTACCATGGCAGCCGTCTGAGGCATAAAGGCTCCATTGTTATTAACTTTGGTTGACTATATGGATGCACCTGAAACATCATGATTCATCCATCTTCATTCATGCTATCGATTGATCCTCACACACTGAGGTCAGAAAGCAAGGAGTCGAGCATAACTGTCTTATGGTAATAGGGGAAGGTAAATCAGTATCATCCCCCAGCCTTCGGGAAAGGAGGTGGACAGTGAATCTGGATTATTCAAACACTGCTGGACTTCACAATGCAGCGGTAAGGAGGATGCCGATGTGGATCGGCTCCAGGGAACCAGGTTTATTATGCAGGCAAAACTGTAGTCAGATAGTCCAGGTCAGAGACAGAGACAGCAACCAGAGATCAAACCAGCAGAAAAGGCACAGAATGGCTGGCAGGCGATGTGCAACAGTCAGTCAGAAGCAAGGAAAAACACATCACCTTGGGGCAAAAATGAAATCAGAAAACCAGACAGGCAAAATCAGAACAGAGAGGGAAGATGTCAAATTCGGCAACTCTACCACATGCACTAAAAACAGCAGAGCAATCAGGAAACCATGATTGCAGCTGGGAAGGGGCGTGGCCCGAAATAGAATACCAGTTCTTCCAGCAGCTTCTGGCAGCAAAAGAGGGATTGGTAATTAAGAACCAGCAGAGCAGGTCTTTCAGGTTGGGTGGAGTCCCGAGAAGGGGGTTCCCCGGGGGGTGTGGTTAACAAGACGCAAAGTGCCAGAATGACGTTGGCGGGGCTCCTCTGGGCTGCTCCGTCACAGCAGGCTGATCTTACTAACTGTATCTGATTTTCCATCTTGCTGACCAGTCAGCTCACTAACTTGACTGCTCTCATGATGTGAGAGTGTGAGAAAGGCTGGATTGTGCTCTTAGAGCAGTAAGAGCAGCTGAAGAGCAGCTTGTCTGTTCTGAGTGAGCTACGGCAAAGTATTGCAGGTTAGCTCTGACTCTGGGCTGACTACACACACACACACACACACACACACAGTCCACATATTCATATCTTTATGGAAACTCTCCAATCATTTCTATGGGCCTAACCCTAACCCTAATCCCAACGATGACATCCTTAACCCCTACTCAGCCCTAACCTTAACCATTAATAACCAAACAGAACACAAGTATTTTGGCATTTTTAGTTTTTGTATTCATGGATTTTATAAAATTGAGGTTATCCTTGTGGGGATCAAAAAAATGTGGTATAATGGTAAATGGTACAGGTTTTTATCATATTGTAGGAAAATCTGGTCCCCACGATGTACTAATTACAAATACACAGAGAGAGAGAGAGAGAGAGAGAGAGAGAGAGCGAGCGAGCATCAATATCTTTGTGGGGACTCTCCATTCATTTCTACTACATTTCAGCCCTAATCTTAACCATAAGTAACCCAACAAAATGCAAGACTTTAGACAGTGGTAGTTTTTTGATTGCGTTTACAAATTTTTTTTGATAAGATTGAGGTTTATATTGTGGGGACATGAAAAATGTCCCTACAAGCTAAAAAGTAATAGATTTTACCACAGCTAGCTATACATGCAGTCCCACAAAGACACACACACACAGGTGAGTTAGCTCTGACTCTGAGCTGGTTACACACACACACACACACACACACACACAGGTGGGCGTTAAACTGCTCATGTCCTGTGCTGCAAGAAGCTTTCTCACAGCCAGTGCGATTATGTAACGTCCCCCCTCCCTTTTCCACACCTGCTTTAGCGTCTGGCGCTGGTGCGCGTCCTGTGGGGGTGAGAACGGCACACGTCTTTCCTACCTCGCGATCGGCGTGCTCCCTGCATGCCAGACTGCTCAAATACCAATCATATTTCATGATACACAGCAAAGACAGAACATGTTCGTTAGTCCGGCTGTTTCTAGTGGCCGCTTCGCCGTTGAGATTCTCTCAGCAAAAATCACTGCCTTCTAATCACCCCAGTATACTAAGCAGCTAAATTAACTCCTGGTGGATTGTCGTCCGAAATGCTGATGTGTAGTGAATGTCATTATCGCCATGGCTGCTGTCTTTCCGAGTTCCTTTGTGTTTGCTATCTTAAATCTATTTCCAGTATAAGCAGCATCAGTGTTTCTGTGCCTTGCCTGAAATTGGTGTCCCCAAACCTGGTCAACAAGTGAAACACTAAAGCTCTCCGTTATCTGCTCCACTCCCTCCAAACATAAATGATCTGCTATCTATTCATTTGTTTCTTTTTCATGCCATTTAGCTGACGTGTCGCCTCCTTTCTACCTGCAGAGTACATCACTCTCAGCCCGTCTTTCACCAAGAAAAGCGTAACAATCAGCGCTTCGATCGGAAATGGAACCGTCTCGGGCGTCGGAAACATGACGACCTGCACAACTGATTCAACCCACCAATAATTAGTCATTTTATTTTGCACCACACTGGGTTTTACCCTCGGTTAATTAAGTGCCAAATGACTTATTTGCCCATGTATTATATGAAAATGAGAATGTAATGTTACCCTTGTGTCAGACTTTTAAACACACCGCCCCTAACCTGTTGGGTTAATGTGCTCTATTGATTTCACTTTCAGTTCGTGATCCATTTGTTTTGGTCAAGAAACACGATTTTCTACAGCTACTACAATGACATGCCGACACAGACTCAGCACGGACGCACTCATTCGTGTCCGAAATCTCGGAAATAAACTGCAATGTTTCCTTCGCTCTGGAGACGTTAATGCTTGTTTAGCCCGTGTGCTGCCCCGGAGGCGGGCCTGCCCCCTGTGTCGGTTCGGTGGGAGTCCTCTCCGGATCGGTGGTACCGCAGCCTTCCCGGTCCGGTGAGAAAGCTCGAGACACAAAGGAGGAGAAAGAGGCGCACAGAACAAAGCATTTCTTGCGCATCATTATCGCCGCTGTCGCAGCTGTTATTATAATACATCGGCACCCCGCAGCACATATACGTCCAGCAGCGTTAGATTTCAGACGCAGATTATTAAACGCACATTATTTCTCGACCGTGTCATTGCGTGGGTGGGTTAAGTCTCGCTGTTTACCAACACCGAGCGCCTCTCTCAGCTGACAGTGCCGATAGGCGGCGTCCTTCTGCCGGAGGAGACGCCGGGAGCGGAGCGGAGGCAGCCTGTCTGCAAGCAGGGAAAGGGGACAAACGATGCCAGGAGAACGTGCTCCAGAATCTGGGCTCGGTCCAATTCGCCCCCGAAGGACGGTGTGAAAGGGCTGCGATGCGCACGGCAGAAAAGCGGAGGGTGGAAAGCAGCCTTGAATGAGGAATAAAGGAGCCACCCAGGCGGACATTACTGCCCAGTCCGAGGGAATGAGGCGAATTCCAGCGGAGAACCGCTAGAGAAGCCGGGCAAAGCTGCTCCGCCATCTGCATGCGAAGCGGGTCCCACGGAGCGCCGGGGAGGACGAGCCGCAGCCGCAGCCGAAGAAGCGGCGCTCCTGGGACAGCCGTGCATTTCCCACGCTGCGCAACGAGGACAGAGCGCAAAGGTCCTCATGGCACTCGTGATGGAGCCGGTCAGCAAATGGAGCCCGAGTCAAGTGGTGGACTGGATGAAAGGTAGGTGGAGCAGCTTTGTCTGGGATCTGAACCATTAGAGGTGATCGGCGCGTGTTTGTATGGGATCTCAACCATGAGATGTGATCGGCGTATGATTTTATGGGATCTGAACCACGAGAGGTGATCGGAGTGCGTTTGTATGGGATCTGAACCATGAGAGTTGATCGGCGCCTGTTTGTATGGGATCTGAACCATGAGAGTTGATCGGCGTGTGTTTGTATGGAATCAGAATAAGATTGATCGGTGTGTCTTTGTATGGTATATCAGAATAATGAGAGGTGATCGGCGTGTGTTTGTATGGGATCTGAACTATGAGAGGTGATCGGCGTGTTTGTATGGGATCTGAACCATGAGTGGTGATCGGCGTGTTTGTATGGGATCTGAATCATGAGAGGTGACTGGCGTGTGTTTATATGGGATCTGAACCATGAGATCGATGTCTTTGTTCCCCGGGCATCGAACGTCTCCGAACCCGTTTAAACAGGTGTTTGTGCTCAACGACAAAAACAAAAACCACGTGAGAAAACGCGCTTGACAGAAAAGATACCGCCGCAGTGTGCGCTGAAAGACAAAGTCGATCAGGCTGAAAAGTACCTTTTAAACATGCCTCTGTATTTGAAGCTAATCTGTGCGGACGCGCTTTGCACATCGATGCACTCAGATAAGCTCACTTAGCATTTATTTAAATAATAGCGGACGCACCCGAGGTCTGTTTCACCACCCGACCGAGAGGATAGCCCCCCCCCCCCAACACACACACACACACACACACACACACACACACA
>JAODJU010000048.1:6907359-6925118 GCA_026776725.1 Gnathonemus echidnorhynchus
TAACTGGTTTAGCTGGTCATATCCGCTTATGATGGTCATTCTAACTGGTTTAGCTGGTCATATCCGCTTATGATGGTCATTCTAACTGGTTTAGCTGGTCATATCCGCTTATGATGGTCATTTTAACTGGTTTAGCTGGTCATATCCGCTTATGATGGTCATTCTAACTGGTTTAGCTGGTCATATCCGCTTATGATGGTCATTCTAACTGGTTTAGCTGGGCATATCAGCATGACCAACTGGTCAGGGCGAAACTGCAAAAAAACAGTTTTATAAATTGAAAGATTCTGCCCTGCACCAGAATTAGAAACTATTTACAGTAAATATATATAGAAAAACACCCTTCAGTTGAAGGGAATAATAGTAAATTCCAGTGATTTTGTTGATGTTAACGTTACTGCGGTTCACCAGGGAAACATGAATTACTGCTGTACAACAGTAATAATGTAACAGAATTACAAAGTAGAACATTATGGAACGAATTAACACATATAGCTAAAAATGATGAGTGATATACTGGTTTAAGGGTTTGGGTTTGTATAGGGTCTTGAAAGAAATCTGCACATGACACTGCCCCCTTGCAAGGTTCCCTGAATGACAGCCGGGAAAGGTCAGCTCCCAGAATATAACAACCTTTTTAAAATAATTTATAGTAAATGAAAGGATTAGTTAGTGAAACCAAAGTCCTGTATTCCAAATAGAATCTGTGTTTATATCTTGTGGCCGTCCACAGTGATATGAATTGATCTGAAGAAACACAGACATGTTATTCATAGAGCTGACTTATTCTGAGTAATAATATGAAACTTTGGGTAGATAAAATATCTTTTGCGGTGCATTATCTGGGCATTTCCAAAAACACTGTATTCGTATTTGGGTTCCCTAGTAATTATCCAGTGACCGTTCTGCTCTTACAGCCACTTGCCCCATCCAGCCCCACCAGCAGCGTGGCCACATCCTCCAGCACCATCAGCACCCCCTCCAGGCGCAACAGCTCCGCCCTACAGGACCTCTACATCCCACCCCCCCCTGCGGAACCCTATACCCCCAGGTGCCTGAGCACACCCATATGCTCTTCTGATAAGCCTATATATCCTCTCATGGACCTATGCTGTGTGCGTTTGGGTTTTCCTCTGCCCTTGTTTACCTTTGGGATGCTCTTTCCCTTACCATAGAGACGAGCAGGGTAACCTGCCCGGGGATGACCTGTCCCGTCATCATGGGGGCGTCCCTGTTTCCAAAGGCTCAGAGTCCCCCAACTCCTTCCTGGACCAGGAGCAGCACAAGCGCTTTCCGCTAGCGGAGCAGGAGGCTGTGCTCTACTGCTACGAGTACGACAAGGGCCGGGGGACCCCGCCCGGGCGCCGGGACGGCACGCCCACCTACGGTACGCCTGACCTCTGACCCCTGCACCTCTTTGTTAGAGTTCACATACGGTGCTGCTACAAGGCGGGAAACCCACCGAAAGGCGTGAAGAGAGAAGCACACATTCTGTGTGTATCCCCGAGTCTGCTAACCTGAGGGCATCAAGCCGAATGCTCAGCTCAGGGCGGGAGGGCCTGGTGTGTCCCAGTGACGCTGGATATCATGGTCTTCCTCTCCTGTCACTAGGCGCGTTCATACCACCAGAACTATTTTCTGGAAACAGGACCTTTTTCCTGAACCAGAGACTTTTGTCCTGTTGATACCACAGGAACTTGGCCCCATTATAGTTCCTCGGAGGCAATTCCAGAACCCTTCTTCAGTACCTACTCCAGACTCTGTACTTTTTGTTTGAACACAAACTACTGGGGGGGTGCTTATAGTGATAGCTTGCTGATTGGTTGGCGCTTACAGCAATAACTTGCTAATTAGTTGACCACAAGCACCGGTGCTAACTTACAGTTAAGGTACATGGAAGTAGATGTAGAGCAAAGCAAAGATTGAGCAGATGGTATTGTTTGTAGTTACATGTAATGCATCCATTGCTTATGTCTCCATATTCTGTATCTGAAAATTTGGTCGTTCACCAATATACTTTTGTGCTGGCGGTGAAAATAGGTGGTAATGGAAAGAGACACACGAAAGAGGTCAGGAGCTACAAAAGTACCAGGTCACGACAGCCCAGGGACTTGTAATCTGGGACTAGGTTCTGGAACTTCGGTGTGAAAGCATTTGTGGTTCCCCATGTGACTGCAGATTATCCTGGTCTTCCAGCACAGTCCTCCCAAAGCAGGATAGGCCCACCACTGTTCCGGGGCCCGAGTGATTGGTACCTTGAGGGCCACCCGGCCAGCCTCTTCAGAGTCTGCGTGTTTTCTGGCGTTAGCATTAGCGTTAGCGTTAGGGTGCTCAGGTGTTCATTCCTCTGTGTGTGCGGGTGGCTGTGTGGGTCCTCTTCAGGAAGGCTGCGGCCAATCTCCATGCCCGTGGAGTACAACTGGGTGGTGGATTACGAGGATCCAGCCAAGCTGAAGAGAGACAGCAAGAGAGGTATGTGGAGGAGGAAGAGGAGGCGATGAGTCACACATGCAGAACCTCACCTAGTTCATCCAAAACTTCATCTTCCCACATTTTCCTACACCCTCGTATCCCATTCCTACTCTTCTTCTCTTCCTGTCTTTCGGTTCTAATTGTGCCATGGAAACTTCCGCGGTCAGCGTGCCGGTGCTGTCCCAGACATCGCAGTGGTCGCCGTGCTGAGAATGACTCGCGTCACCGCGGCTCCATCTTGCGCTCCGTGCTGATGCTGCTTCCTGTCCCATCTGCTTCCGGTCAGAGAGCTCTCTGCTGCGGTACGTGAGCGAGGACGCGGCCCCTCCGGAGGAGTACCTGACCAGCCGCAGCAGCAGGAGGAGCAGGAGGAAGGGAGACAAGGAGGGCCAGGTGCCCACGCTGCAGATGGAGGTGATGCGGCAGGAGTCTATGTCCACGCCCATCTCTGACTCCAGCTCCCTCTATCATGTGAGTCCTCCCTGTCTCTGACGTCTCCTCCTTCTTCCATGTCGGTGTAGCAGCATGTGTGTGGGATTAGCGTATGAGCTGGGGAAGATCTAGACACACACTCGCTCTCTCACACACATACAGTCACACAGACACACGGTTTACACAGTATATTCCTATCATTGTGGGCACTCTTCATTAATTTCTATGGGTGTAACCCTAGTTCTATCTATGACAGCCTTAACTCCTACCTCCTGTGTCAGTAATTATATCTTTGTGGGGACTCTACATTCATTTCTATGGGGAAAACATGACGACCCTAACCCCTACCCAGCCCTAACCTTAACCATAAGTATCCAAACAAAATATGAAGCATTTTTAGTTTTTTGATTGCAATTGATCTTGGTTGGTACCTGAAAAATGGTCCCCTCAATGTCAAAATAATGTCTTTTTATCACATTGTGGGGGACTTTTGGAACATAATCCACACACACACACACACACAGAGTCATGCACTCTGACACACATACAGTCGCACTCGCTTTCACACGCTCATTTACGTACACACAGAAACGTATACTCACACACTTGCACACTCATACAGTCACACACACACTTTCACACAAGCACAGTTTGGCTGGTGCTATGTGCCATGTCACGGTGACAGATGGCACCGCGTCTGCTCTCCCACCAGGCTGCAGAGCCCCCTAAGATGGGGGCGCTAGAGGACACAGAGTAACCCCATCCATTGACACTGTGCAGAATGTGCTGTGTTGTTCTCCCTGCCCCCCCCCCCCCCCCCCCCTTGTTTGGGTCAAAGGTCAGGCTCTGTCAAGGCCTGTAAGTTCCCCAGCCCGTTACGGGCTTCGGGGGGTGGGGGATCAGGGCCATAGACTTCCTCTCGCTGGAAATTCACTGCTGAAACGCGACGTATGTGACACGTAACTGTGACTCAGCTGCAGAAACAGAGCATCTGAATATGGAGACTCTCTGGTGCATTGCTGTAGCAGACGGGAGCAGTACAGGTTTGGGGTCACGTTTAATCAGCGGCGTCAGTCTGTGCTGCAAGCTCGCAGACGACCATCCTGCAGCGCCGCTAGGGGTGCCTAGCTCTCCGACCAGCTGTCTTTCGTGGGTCTACATTTAGTGCCAGAGACAGGGAGGTCGCTCTTGTGTTCACAATCATCCCTTTCAAATGTTTTACAGACCTTCCAAGCCTCGTCGCTGCTGTCCAAGTCCAAGAAGAAGAAAGCAGGTGATGAGTGACCTTCCTCTGTCTTTATTATCGTCCTTATCGGCCTGTGTCCTCCTGTATCCTGTGTGTCGATCTCTAGCTGTGCTGGTCTAAAGGTTGATTTACTCCTAAGCTCATTCATCCTTTGAGTATTATTCTCAGTGAAGACCCCTACGCTGCTTCCTCCACATGTTGCTCTGAGTAGATGGTCTCGTCTATGACAGGTTCACTGTGAGCCCACCCCACCTTCCAGCCTAAACCCTAACCTCCAATCACCACGAGCCCCCTTTTGACCTCTACACCCCCCGCCCCAACACAAGCCCTCCTGGAATCGCCCCCCACGTGACCTCGGCTCTGACGCTCCTCCCACTCCGTCCCCCCCCAGTGATCCCCTTGCCCACCATCAGCAAGCGCCGGGTCTCCTGCCGGGATCTGGGCCAGGCCGACTGCGAGGGCTGGCTCTGGAAGAAGAGGGACGCCAAGAGCTACTTCTCCCAGAAGTGGAAGAAGTACTGGTTTGTGCTGAAGGAGTCCTGCCTCTACTGGTACATGGACGAGGAGGTGAGGGGTTCTGTGGCTGCTTCCAGCCTGTCTACTCACGTCGGTCCCAAATTAGGAAAAACCTTCATAATATGTGATATTACTGTGGGGCAGTGATCAGGCTACAATGCTGTAAAGTGAGCACCTTTTAAAACATGCACATGCAACTGCAATTAACACAGCACTCGTTTTCACCGGATAACCACATTCTTCCCCTCATCTGAGCTTTCCGTACGCCTCTGTGTAACCCTTTTCTATGCACATTCCTGGTTGATTCTGTCATTCTAAGTCAGACTTAAGAGTCTCTATGGTAAATCAATAAATATTCATGAGGTCTGACCCTTCTTTGACAATGAAACGTCACAGTAGAGTTAAAGAGATAAAGAGCAGCTTTTACTTAAACGTCCTCTGGCACCAAGAGCTGAAAAGGGTTCTGTGAGAGAGGGTCAGGTTGGTGGGGGGGGGGTTCAGTATGATAATAGCAGAGATGAATCAGGCAAATGCGGGAACAGGGACAGCAGGGTTATTGGCTGAGAAGGAGCCGTCAGTGGGCTGCAGGTGGATTTGCATACTGATTCACCTAAAATAAATTTTATCGCAGTACCAGAACAGAGCGCATTAGGGTCAGAGATCAGGTGTTAGGACGTACTTTCTGGAGAACCACTATGGAGCATGAACTCGGAAGAGCTCCCGTCTTCCTCTCCCAGGACGAGAAGGCAGAAGGATTCATGAGCCTGCCGGAGTTCCACATCGACCGTGCCAGTGAATGCCGGAGGAAGTAGTGAGTGCCAGTGCAAATGCACTGCAGCCGTGTATAATGTTCATTTGTATAACGTGTGCGTGTAACATTTGTGTGCTCGATATTAGTGTGTGACATCAGTGTGTGTAGCTTTGTGTGTGTGTCATGTCTGTGTATACAATGGATGTGCGAGTAGCGTTTCTGTGTAATATCTGAGTGTAATATCTCTGCCTCTCTGTCTTTCAGTGCTTTCAAAGCTTGTCATCCAAAGATAAAAAGTTTCTACTTTGCAGCTGATAGCGTGGATGATATGAACAGGTGAGAACAGAGAGTATAAAGACAGACAGGTGTAAACACAGATGTGCAGACAGGTGTAGAAATGCACTTTTAAAACACAAGTATCAACACTGACAGACAGGTATTTCACATATATAGACATCAACACAGATGGGTATAGAAATGTACTGTCATAAACACAAACCAGTATAAACAATGACAGACAGGTTAAAGCACAAACAAAGGGATATGAACACAAACAGATGGGTATAAACACGAACAGGTATAACCGTGGACAGGTATTAATTCAGACAGACAGGTATAAACAAAGGGAGTGTAGGAACTGCTGGGGATAGGGGACATCTACTCCCCGAATATTTAATTTGGCTTTGTTCATCTACCCAATACATAGACTTTTGTATTTAATTGATTAATATCGAACTCTCTCCTATGCCTTTGTAAATGGAGGCAGGTATAAACACAGAGAGGTTCAGATGCCTGCACAATTGACTCTTCCTGGAGGTAAATATCCATGTTGACTGGCTGCCTCTCTTTCATCGCAGGTGGCTGAGCCGACTAAATATGGCTACCACAGGCTATGCGGAGCAGGAGAGAGTCAGACAGGAGCAAGGTGAGAGCTGGACGTCAGCGGCATGAGTCGAGCTACCTGCTCGGGTTTCAGCCGCTCATAATCACCCAGCTCCCTCTCTTCAGTCTGTAGTTACCAGTAACTCATCTCCAGTACAGCAATATATTTTAACGTGATCAGCCACAAAGAGCTTCCCTCCATTTTTGCTGTTTCTAATTGGTTAATGGAGGATGACCCTATTTGTGGGCCGAGAGGAGGTTACTGATCAGCGTGAGCTGTGGATGGAAACAGACTGGCCACCACCCTTATGCCTCCAGACTGTGTGGCATCACCACATCACTGTGTTGCAGATTACTGGAGTGAGAGCGACCATGAGGACGACACGCCATCAACGCCGAAACAGGACAGCCCTCCGCCACCTTACGACACCTACCCCCACCCTTCATCAGTAAGACTGTCAGCAAACCACTCTAACACCCTACTGAGCAAAAGAGGGTGTCCCAATACCGCTCTAACACCCTACTGAGCAAAAGAGGGTGTCCCAATACCGCTCTAACACCCTACTGAGCAAAAGAGGGTGTCCCAATACCACTTTGACACCTCAATGAACAGTAGGAGAGTGTCCCAATACAATTCTGATACCTCACTAAGCAGTAGAGGGTATTCCAAAACCACTCTAAAACCCTTATGAGCAGAGTGTCCCAATACCACTCTGACACCTCACTAAGCAGTAGAGGGTATCCCAAAACCACTCTAAAACCCTACTGAGAAGAGTGTCCCAATACAATTCTGATGTCTCCCTGAGCAGAAGAGGGTGTCTCGACAACACTCTGACACCTCACAGTGTATTTTAGAAACTACTTAAGCAGTTGGGCTGCATATGAATGAGCCTGAGTAGAACTGGTGTACTTTACTGAACAGCTCACAGTTATGAAGAGCCTGGTTGGATGTGTTATTTGTTCATGAGGCGACAGGCCCCTGGTACACAGGGACATATGCAGTCACAGTCTGTGAGGCCCCAGGCTCCTGTGAGTCTCAGTGCTCCTCACTCTTTGCACATGTGTGGATCATTTGCCGCTTGGGCGAATTTGCCGGCCCTCCAGCTGCTCGTTGTAACCTGCAAAGGCAGCGTGATGTTATTTATTATGAAGCAGACTGTGATTAACCCACAAAGTATTGGGACACATCACAGCTCACAGTGCAGCAGCGCCCTCCTCTGGCTAAAATGTGAGTTTATTAATGTCAGGCTGTTTCCAGCTGTGTGTGGCCCACATCTACCTTTGCTCTCTCCTCAGATGAGCTCCTCCAGCCCTTACCTCGAGCCCCGGCACAGCCGCCTGTCATCCACAGAGACCTCGCAGTCACGCTCCTCCCACGAGGAGTTCCGCTCTGATCCATCAGGGGGCAGCAGCAGGGTGTCACCCGCACGTCCATCATCCAGCCAGCGGCGCTCATGGCAAGACCTGATTGAGACACCCCTGACCAGCACCGGGCTGCACTACCTGCAGACGTTGCCTCTGGAGGATATGACACATGGTGAATCGGGCAACAGGGTGTCGCCTGAAGGGCGGCGCCAGTCCACACTCCCCGCACAACGCAGCCTGCTGCAGGACCACTATGGGCCTGTCTGCGTGACGGGGGCGGAGCAGCTGCTCAGTGTGCCAGGGGCGGGCAGCAAACCCCGCAGCTACACCCTGCCCCGCGACGGGGGTCTCCATGCACTCTTCAGTCTGAGCACGAATGCAGAGCACAGGGACATGCAGCAGCACATGGGTGAGCCGGGAAGGGTTCTGCTACGTGGATGGTGTGGGGTGGACATTACAGAATGGTTACTATGGGACAGCTAATGCAGGGCAGTCTGTATGGGATGGTTAATACAGAACAGTCAGTGTCAGGCAGCCAGAAAGGGTGGTCACTATGGGAGGGAAATACAGGCCAGTCAGTACCAGGTGGTCAGTAAGAAATGGTCAGTATGGGACAGTTAATACTGGGTGGTCACTATGGGAGGGCTAATACACGCCAGTCAGTACTAGGTGGTCAGTAAGAAATGGTCAGTATGGGACAGTTAATACTGGGTGGTCACTATGGGATAGTCAGTACATGGTGGTCAATATGGGATAGTCAGTACATGGTGGTCACTATGGGATAGTCAGTACATGGTGGTCAATATGGGACAGATAATACTGGACAGTCGGTACCTGGTGGTCACTATGGGACAGTAAATACAGGATAGGTGGTAAGTATAGGGCAGTCACTATCAGGATGGGATGGTCAATATGGGGCAGAATCCGGCCTCTGAAATGGAGAGACTAAACGCTGCTGCTCTGGTACCTTTCAGATGGCGAGCGGGAAGTTGGGCAGAGAGCAGACTCCATGAGGGACCTGTACCCGGCCCTGGAGCGGGTCAGTGTTTCGCCCCTTGGGGAGTCCCGGCGTTCCACCCGCCTGGAGTATAAGCGTTCCTTCGTCCGACGCGGCAACGATGCCATACTGAACGACAAGCTGCACAGGCTACACGTCCTGCAAAGCACGCTCAAGGTGGGGCTCCAGCTGCCTGTCTGTGTGCTTGTCTCTATGTCTCTGTGTGTCTGTCCATCTGTCTGTATCTGCCTGTCTGTCTGTTTGTATCTTGTCAGTGTCTATGACTGTCTGTTTATATATTGTTGGATTCTTTGGGGTTCTATATAGTTGAATTGTGTATGTGTAATGTGCTTTGTTTCATTTGTACCTCTAAGTGATTTTTTTTCCAGAGGTGATAATTATTTAATAATTTAGACTGAATAGCACCAGGACAGAAAGTGGCTCAACACTGACACTCTGTGGTCACTTAACCATAGGGCTGAATTATCAATAGGATGAGGATCATTTTATTTGATACTGATGTTGTTGCATTTTGTCACTGGATAATCAGTATTGTATTTGGATTACTGTTGAACATATACACACTCTAGTGGCCTGGACTCAGTCTGTCAGTCTTTTTAAGTGTTTCCTGCCCATCAACTGGTTGGATGATTATTTGTTGAAGCAATAGAAGCCAAAATGCATGTGTGTGCATGTGTGTATGTGTGTGTGTGTGTGTGTTGGGGGGGAGAGGTCTCAGTTGTGTATATATTACATTGTAAGGACTAAATGTCACCACACTGTGATAAAAAACTGTTATTTCGATATTGTGAGGGCCATTTTTGTCCTCACAAGCTGAAATGGAATTTTATTAAAATCTGTCACTGCAATCAAAAAACTAAAAAGGACAAAATTCTTTGAGCTGGGTAGGGGTTAACGTTGTCATTGCTGGGATTAGGGTTTTTCCCTTAGAAGTGAATGTACGGTCCCCACAAAGATATCGATGTGTGTGGGTTTGTATTTTATTTGGTCTGCACAATGTGGAAAAACCTGTTACTTGTGGGGGCACTTTTCGGGTTCTCACAATACAAGCCTCAGTTTTATACAAATCTGTGAATACAATCAAAAAACTAAAATAGCCAAAAGTCTTGTATTTTGTTTAGTTCTTTATGCTTAAGATCGGAGACAGGGGTTAGGGTTATAATAGATAGGATTATTGTTATGCCCATATAAATTAATGGAGAGTTCCCACTATAATAGGAATATATGAGCTCTGTATCTACGTGTATGTATCTATGTGTGGGTTATGTGTATATATTACATTATGGGGACCGAATATCCCAACAATGCATTAAAAAACTGTTATTTTGATGTTGTGGGGACCACTTTTTCGGTCCCCACAAGGGGAAACACAGTTTTATAAAAATCTGTGACAGTAATCAAAAAACTAAAAATGCCAAAAGTCTTGTATTTTGTTTGGTTACTTATGATTAAGGTTAGGGCTGGGTAGGGGTTAAGGTCGTCATGTTGGTATAAGGCAGGGGTGGGGAACAGAGGTGATCCTAGGGTCTGTTGGGGCCCCAAGCAAGAATTCACTGGGGGCCCCCCCTCTAACCAGTTTTTGTCATCATTTTAATAAATTTGGCTCTCGTTCGCCATCTAGTGGCTTGGGGGCCCCAAGCAGCTGCCTGCCCTGCCTGCTGACAAGATGCGCCTCTGGTGGGGAACCTGTTCCATGAAGGGCCGGTGTGGGTACAGGTTTTTGGGATGGCCTCTCAATCAGCCAATAACAGTGGGTCCCCAGGACTGGCGTTGAGAACCACTGCTTTATTATTGGCTGACTGAGAGGCCATCCCAAAAACCTGTACCCACACAGGCCCTTCATGGAACAGGTTCCCCACCCCAGATATAAGGGATTTGCTCATAGAAATGAATAGTTGGTCCCCACTAAGATATGAGTGTAATCCTCTGTGTGTGTGTGTATGTGTGTGTGTTCTGTTGTCTTATCATGGTCACAGTCTGGGTTCATGTTTGTAGTTCTGTTTATATGTATATTACCAAGCATGTTTTTGCATTCCTGTACCTCTGTAAGATTTACCTGTCTCTCTGTGTGCCCACATCAAGGTGTGTCCTCTCTCCTCCATCCAGGATGTCCAGGTCCAGGACACAAAGCCTCCATCAGGATATTGACACCTTACCGTCCCCCCCGACTCCGCCCCCCACAGTAAGCACTACCCTACCTCCATGTGCTCTTTCTGCCTCCAGAAGGATTGCAAGAACTGTGCTGGGTTTCCAGCCAAGAGACGCCCCCTGTAGGATGGACGACATCCCCACCATAGCATTACGTATGTTTCTGGTCAGAAATTTTCTGGTAGAGAATGCAGAGAGCCAAGATGAGCTTTGGCTAACAGCAGCCACGCTAAAAATGGCTTCCTCTGCTGCCCTTTGGTAACGAATGTGATAACGATGTTCAGAGTGATGCTGTGGACGAACCGGGAGGGCAGACCACCGTGTGTCACGGTTTACAGGAGGAGGCGCCCAAAATCTCCAGGCAAGTGGGCCAGAAGAGTTTTTGTTGTTTCATAATCAAGGTTTTATTGGGTTTCAAAGGACAGTGCCAGATACACAAGCTTCTCTTCTGACCTTCCCTTGTGACCTCGGTCTCCAGTGGTCAGATCCCAGAGGTTCCTGCAAGACTCTCTTCATGCATCGCATACGATGGTTCTGTTACTCTGCATGGCTTCCTTTTCTGTACATGTCTGCAACACAAAGGTGTACAATGTAAATACAGACGTACATATGGAGAGAGAGAGGGAGAGAGAGAAAGAAAGAGAAACAGAGAGAGTGGCGGCTCTAATTTTGGCTGCAATGCTGTGCAATCAGTGTGTTTTAAGCCAGTCCGTATCAAATCATTCTCAGTGTTGCTGCTTTCTGATTGGCGTGTGTCAACCCTTGTGCTTTAACTATTCTGGCTTGACGTTCCTACACTCTGAACACTCCTCATTCTGAAGAGGTTGTTGCCTGGCAATAATTAACCTATAGTGATAATGAGTTGATTTGTTAGATACGATAACAGGATCTATTTTTGTATGCATCATGTTTACCTGAATGTTGATGGTGGTTTTGTATAATAAGTGGTGTTACTTGTGGCTGCGAGTGTGACTGCTAAATGACTTTGTATAAGATATTTTGACATGTTTGAACTGTACTGTAAACACAACAGGATTATTCAGTGTTTTTTTTTCCCCGTGTCATAATGGAGTCCCAGCGCACTTTTATGAATAAACTGTTTAATGTTTAAAAGGCTTCATGACTAAAATGATTTTTGTAAAAAGAAAAAAAAAACAAAAAGGCCACGTTCTCAAGTGTACGCGGCATAGATCAGCTCAGTCCGAGACCTGACTGAGGAGAGGGTGGAGATGGGGGAAAGAACCATAACCCCATTTCATGATTTTGATTGTCACCATTTAAAAAATCTCTTAACAAATAATTGAATTAATTTCCTCCCTTATCGACACAATGTTCTTAACAAATGGTGCTATTCAACTGGCATACAGCAACCAATGTGTACCACAAAAAGAGACTAGTTACAGTACAGTTTTCCACTGCAGTAGGGTTGGCTCAGTAAAGGCGTTGTCGGGTTAGGAGAGAGACAGTGACGTAAAACCAAAGAGACGTTTATTTACTATTCACATGGCGTACATAATGATTTACTATGTGCTAATTGTTTTCTTTTTTTGCTGTTGTTTTTCACTGTACTGAATTCCGCTAGCTCGTCTGTGCGAATCGCTGTGTTATGTTAGCATCAAACACTATTGGAAGTAATATTTGCATGACGAATCCATTCTGTTCTATAATAGGCCTACTTGCACAGATCACTGGTATCTGTGAGCTTGGTTTGGTCATGCTTTTGGTCCTGCTCAGAACGGGTATGGCTCAGGTCCTGGTGCCAGTGGAAAAGCACCAAAAGATAGTGATATATTTACATGAATATCACAGCGCAGATGTAGGTGTGAATATTTATAGGTCAGAAATGTCAGTATGGACTAAGGAAATCTCAAAGCTAAAAATACTCCACAGTTCATTCGAACCTCGAGATGCCATAAGAAAATGCAGCCCCAAAAAAAACTTAACTGTCTGTTCCAACAGGAACCAGGCACACACATCTGACAAGGAAAGAGAAAAGATAATAACTAATAGTGACCTTCAACACACCCTGTTTCTGAAAAGGATTTTATCACCATGGAAACAGTTGTCACAGAGCAAAAACATGCTTGGAATTATTTTCTTAAAAAAAAAAATAATGTGAGTCTCCTTCTCCTTGAGGTTGCATGGTGGTAATACAATTCAAAAGGGAAACATAATCAAATACTGGATCTTCACAAAGCTCTGTAAGAATAACATTCAGAATGAAGCAATGAGCTGTTTCTTACTCACTCTCCCTATACCATAATTCCAGAATGAAATGTACAAATGGCCAAATATAGTTCCGGGAAAAGTCACAGTTAATGCAGTAGTTTCCCAGTATTTTGCTGAACCTACTGCAGATAACAGCAATCCATCCACAGACCCCATATACAACATGATTTTCATGTACTTACATATGATAACTGATAAATTACCATGGCGCTGAGTTTGGGGGAGGGCAGTTGCTGGGTCAAAATTGCAATTAACTGACAAGACCAGCATTGCACATGTACTGTGCTGGCACTCTGGATCTCTGCATTGTTAATACCGGATAGGTGTACAAAACAATAGGTGATGTATGCAATAAGTAGGGGAGACCTTGCAGGGATGGTTGTCACACTTAAATTTAATTTCTTCCAAAACAGTGTATGGTAAGAATTCCCTTTCTGTACACAATTAATGCTTAATGTGTCAGGTACAAATGGATAGTCCTTGCACTGGTAGAATCCATTCTCTTTAAAAGATATGGGCTGTCAAAGGCATCTTGCGCAGATGTGACAACCAAGCCCATAGCGGGGTAGGTTGTAACACCCTATGGGGTTCGTTGTCCCTGTGTTATTCTAATGGGAAAAAAAACGAAAACATTTTGAAAAAAGTTTAAAAACATGTATTTTCAATGAAATATCAAACCAAACACATGTCTTGTGTATAAAAACATCAAATAAGTTTCATTGGTTCCTTTGTAGACTCTTTAGATTCCAAAATGTAAATGTAAAATGCATAAATGTAAAACACCACAGGCTATGAAAACTACTACTACCACTATGAAATCTAAAGAAACTCACAACATTCTTAGTCGTCGAACAACTGCAATAAATAGTCTTTTTTGTATTTACAATTGTGTTTTATTTTTTAAAATTGGTCCATTGAAAATCCTTATACGTCATTGACCCATATACCAACAGTGGGGTTGGTTGTGATGCGTGACAACCAACCCCGAAAAAAATGTGACAACCTACCCCAACTGACATTTTTAGTTCTTTTGGAGGCTAGCCCCACATGTGTTAGCCTAGCTAAGAAAAAACCTAACTAAATTGTAGCTCTCTCTATATACTTTTAAAATGTTAATAATTACTTTACTGTCAACCCATAGTGTAATGAATTAGAAGAAAAACACGAGATGCCTCAAAATTTACTTTTGCATGTGAAAAACAAATAAAGTTGTTTCACCCCAAGGTTATGCTGCTTTCACCTCCACTGTCAACGTAGATGACCTCTGACACTAAATACAAACATTTCTGTGTCAACGGTTTTGATCAGCGCCCTTTAGTGGCTGAGATATGATGACTGTGACAACCTACCCGTGAGACAACCAACCCCGCTTTCCCCTACATATGTGCATTAACACATAAGGTAAGCATGATGCAGATTTCGCCCCCCATGAGCAAACATCAAACATCTATTTATGTATATTACGCAGTTAGGCATTACAAACATTAAATTCAGTAGTAATAAGTACATCATACATTATTATACAGTATACATTATTATACAGTATACATGTCTGTCAGATGAAAGGCATTTTTTAGTGCGATAAAAAAATATCACGTATGAAGGAACAATGAAAAAGACTTTGATTTTAATTTTCAGAGACTACTGTGATGAAATAAGAGTAAAGTGTGACGTCAGCGTAGCTATTAATGGTCACATCACGTGAATAACGCTTCTTCCACTGCACGGAATGTGACACAGAACACAGAAGCAAAGCATGCTTCTCTGGTATGTTCAGTCTGTCATGCATTCAGGTGTGACACTCTTCATGGTCCCCATAGGAATGCATTTCAGAGGTTCTCCCTGGGACAGAGGGCTGGAGATCTGCACGTTTGGGACAGTGACACAGATGTGGGACAGATGTCACCAGAGCCGAGGGGACACGAATTTGGCATAGGTGGCCTTCTGCCAGAGCACACTAACAGCAAGAATGAAAGCTCTGACATCATCAGTGTACCGTGCAGGGGGACCTGACCAACTGTGGGGCCTCAAGGACTCAGATGTGACAGCAGATCTGAAGGGACATCTGATGACACAGAGCCACAGGCTGGTGACTCCATAGTACAGCATGTGACTATTCACCGGGGCCTGTCTGCTTGTGTGGAGTTCCTATGCTGTTCAGCTCTCTGCTGGGGTCACAAGGCCAGAAAAGATGCATTTTAAAACATATCACTACCTTTACTGTGTGTGTGTGTGTGTGTGTGTGTGTGTGTCGCAACTCCACCAGACTTCTGAAACAAATGAAGTTTGTGTTACAAGGTACTACTATATATGAGTAAAATATCCATAGGTTTAGATGGTTTTAAATAATAAGTAATCTTAGATAGCAGCACCTTATTAGAAACCTCTGATTAGACGTTTATATAGGTAGCGTGACTGTGACTGTGTTCATATCGTTGTGTGTGATGATATGTGCCTATGCTTATATCCGACGTGTTTAACGTTTGTTGTTGTAACGATCCCTTTTGAGTATACGTAAGGACAAATAGCCGCGGGTTTCGCGTGTGTGCCCATTGTTTGCGCTTTTCTGAGATGCTGCTGAGTTTGACGTGAAGCGTGCACGTCAGCCAACACAATAACGGGAGTGGCGCTCCAAACGTCTGTCCTGACTGTGTGACTAAAGCCATTTCAGTTTACACTGGGGAGCCGCCTGAGCCGAGTTCGTTTGTCGTCTGCGTATTTCCATTAAAACCCCTTAGGCTCGGAGTGATTAGCTACATAAGGCTGGATTCACCGCACGGATCGCTGCGGGGCTTGTACGAGGACGGCGCTATTCCCGATGGAAGACAGACGCCGTTTTGGAATAAAGTCCCCACCGTGAACGATGTGGGGAAATGCGCCGGCTCCAGGTGAGTGCCGTGGAAACCCACAAACGCGCACGGGCAAGACACTGCCCTTACACAATCATTTTAATTGCTGCAAAATATATAGTATTATATCCATAGTAATTTCAAGATGACTTGAACAGCTGTAAATGTAATTCATAACTTATTATGGCAATGCCATTATAAAATATGATTTTTTATTTTTTTTTGGAGTCTGGTGATTACTCACGCTTTAGCGTAATATCAGGTATGGTTGTTGACATATGAAACAACAATTTTGGGAGCAAACATATAAAACGCGTTCAAAGAGATAGTTTAATTACATTGAGAGGCTTTGGCTGTTTTCTGACTGTATATACATGTGGAGGGTGGATAGTCAGGTGAACTGGCGTCTCTTACTTTCTCGTAATATATGCACGTGTGTGTCTGCCTTTAAAATGGACTACCGACCTGCCCAAGGGGTTCCACATACACACTGTCTTCTGTGCTGCCTGGGATAGACTCTAGGTCCTCTCTGACACCGTATCGGATAAGGAATTTGTTACGGTGGGGCATCATAAAGAACAAATGATCCATAGATCAGGTCCAACAAACAGAAGACTTTTAAACTCAAAAAGAACAGGAAGGGGACCAAGAGGGGTCAAAACTAAACTAAGGTAGGGAGCAAAACCAGGAACATAAAAACCAAGGGTAGGTAAAAAATTCAGGAAACTACAAACTAACACAGGGTAATTAGAAGCACACAGCAACACAGGGAACCAGCACCACTACAAACACACAGTAACAACTACAGGAGGAATAGAACTGAGGAATAGGACAAAGCCTGGCACTTAAATACATTCATAATAAGACTAGACAAGGGACAGATGTGGGTTATATGAACTAGGGGCCAAGAATTGATAGCTGGTCACTCCATCAGGTGTCTTTCTTTTCATGTCTTAATTAATTGCATAAAATCTCAAATAAAGTTTTAATGTTTTAAAAGCACAAGTCTATATGCCAGAGACCAGTCTAAAGAGGGGAAGTGATACCCTTACAATTGATTTGACCTGAGCAGGTATTTCTGCTTTTATGGTTCCTGATTTATTTTGTGTTTATCGAACATATACCTTCCTCATCTCAGACATGCTACACATTAGTACTGAAATGTACATTACTGTATATTTATGTATCACATTATTATGTCCAAAGGAACAGAAGCTATTACGGTTAAGGGCCTTAGTTAAAGTGACATCACTCTGGCAGGTATGGGACCTGATCCAGTGACTCTGCTTACAGGTGCAGAACCACACACTCCAAAGTTACACGTGGAAGTTACATGGTAGCTTGTTTAAGTGCAGAGACGGTGACTCGAATTTGCAACTCGGACTCGAGTCGCTCTTAAATTGACTTCTGACTCCTGAACAATAAGTCTTTTTGGCTCAGTTTAAATTTATACACATAAGAAGCATTGAGTGTACAACACTCCCCAAACTTTAAAGGCGTTAAATAGACCTACATTACGATGTGCTGCTGCGCACTTAGCAAAAGGCCATGGGAATGAAAGTTATAGATTTGCGTCCACCGCCCGCATGTCTTGACAGCCGCCGCTAAAAATGTTCATTATTGGCAAAATTTTTCATTATTTCTACAAAAAAATCAAACTGTTACACAAAATGTCTTTCCCATTAAAAATGACGCTGTATGAGGCTTTTCGCGACCTGTCTACTCACTCTTGTCGCTGATTTAGGCTTAATGCAGTGGATGGATTAATTAATTAGTAGGGATGGGGCCGATCCGATCCAGTATCGGTATCGGGTTCCGATACCAGCTTAATTAACGGATCGGAAATTTCCG
>JAODJU010000048.1:6937385-6950593 GCA_026776725.1 Gnathonemus echidnorhynchus
TGTGCCCATGACAGAGAGTGACCTTGTACTTTACTTGTAGCTCTGTGCCCATGACAGAGAGTGACCTTGTACTTTACTTGTAGCTCTGTGCCCATGACAGAGAGTGACCTTGTACTTTACCTCTAGCTCTGCCAATAATAGAGAGTGACTTTGTGCTTTACCTGTAGCTCTGTGTACTTATACATTACTTGTGGGTGTGACAGATAATTCTGTGTTTTCATCTTTCAGCTACAACAAACTCAGCCTGTCAGTGTGACTCATACTGCAATGCGAAAGGTTGGTTTTCAGCACAGTGGTGCAGACATAGCAGCTTCCATCCACACACACACACACACACACACGCACACACACACACACACACGCGCGCGTACACACAGATCTGCATCACATCTTCTGATACATGAAGGCTGCTTCTGGACCACAGCTTTCAGGATGACATGCCATCAACCACCAAGAACGAGACTGATTAGATATTCTAGATAACCCAGTTGGCTATTATTAGACTGCTCTTAATGTTGAAGTGCAAAGTAGCCCACATTTTGGGGATTTTGGGAATTAAGAGCAGAAGTTGTGGGAGAGTTAGGGTTATGGTTACTAGGAACAAAAAGCATTTTTGGCTTTTAAACTGAGATGCCCTTTTGTCTTCCCTAGCTGCATACTACTTCTTTAATGTCACTGTGAATAATCCTGCAGTGAACATCACTGAAATTAAGCATTTGGTAAGTTTGTCCATTCAGGATATACTACACCCCCATGGGCCTTAATCTATGCAGTCTTTTTCAGTTGTTTGTTGTTTGGATAATACCACCGTGATTCTCTTCACACAGATCTCCACATTGAATTTAACCACACCAACTTGCAGGACGAATTCATCGTACGTGTCCTCTCATTTTAAAGGGGCAGTTCACCCCAAAATAATAAAAAAATAACACATTTCAGATATGCTGTGGGGCTACATATCCATGAAGATTTTTGTGGTGAAAGTCGCCTAATTTGAAATAGTGGCCGTAGAAATGTCAGACTACTTTCAGATATGATGTTGGAATGGCATTCTCTCTGTGGTGATTAAAATGTCAAAAAAAAATACATTTGAAAAATTCAACAGTAATGTCTCTTACCAGAAATCATGACCATGACTCAAGATAATCCACAGACCTTGTAGTGACCAGTTTAAAGTAGGAACTGTTTTCTTTCTATTGAACACCAGTCGTATCACTGGGCAGAAGGTAGCGCCGGGGCTCTCGTACTCCTAATAACATGACGTCCTCCATGGCTGAGCGCTAACGTTAGCTAGCTCAGTGGTGCTAGGTGAGCAAACAGTATGGAACTATTATTACTATTAACTAAGATAGTGCTGTTAAAATTTATTAGTGACTGAATGTGTTAACTGATACTGCTAGCTCACCAAGCCATGCAGCATATCTGAAATATGTTTTTTTTTTTTTATTTTGGGGTGAACTGTCGCTTTAACCACGTACCTCTGTCTTTAATAACTCCTCTGCTGCCTGTTCTTGTTGGAATTCAGACACATGCCTATTTCCACAGGTCTTCCTGTTCATCTTCCCTCAACTCTCAGGTAATTTACATGGTCATTTAAACGAAAATATACATGACACCTGATTAATTTGTTTGATGCTTTTTTATTTTCTCCAGGACGATTACGTGAATTGCATTAATCCAGATATGATGTAAGAATTTTGAAAATTCTACATTGAAATATATTTCTGTGTTGTTTGACTAGCTGTGAGGGCACTGAGAGATCAAACTGTGCTAGGAGACAGACACTGACAGTCAGGTTCGCTTCCTTCCCAGCCCGATGAGTTACACGGTGGTACTGAAGCTGGCAGAGGAGCAGGACGTCTGCACTGTGAGGGAGGCTGTGGCCAAGCTGTTTACAGGCAACAGCAGCATCAACTTCACAGGACCTGTATGCAGAGTGGGTGAGTGCGGCATGGCAGGAAGGAAGCATGGGAGCGTTTGGCAGCATCGGATTGGAGAGCAGACAGTGTGGAGCTGTGGGTCCAGTGTGGAACAGTGTGGCCGGTGTGGAGCTGTGGGTCCAGTGTGGAACAGTGTGGAGCTGTGGGTCCAGTGTGGAACAGTGTGGAGCTGTGGGTCCAGTGTGGAACAGTGTGGCCGGTGTGGAGCTGTGGGTCCAGTGTGGAACAGTGTGGCCAGTGTGGAGCTCTCAGGACCAGTGTCAGTATAGCTGTGGTCATAGTGGTATGTGTATGTCAGTGTTTCATAATAAAGGATTCATGCTTGTGTTCCTTTAAATTGTATCTCTTCTCTCTTCTTCAGCAATATGTGGCCCGACGGTAAATATTTCAAGTGCGAAAATCAACTGGTACCAATTCAACTACAGCTACAAAGACTTTTGCATTGTCCCCTATGTTTGGCCTTGGTCAGTATTGTTGGTCACCCATTTTAGCAAAGCAATATTTTGTCTGATTTTCTAGTTCCTAATATTGAATTACCTCCAGTTTAATTTAGCTCTAGGATTTGTGTCCCCACAACTTGATGAATAATCAATTTAATAAAAATCTGTGACTGCGATGAAAGAACTAAAAAGGTTGTCATAGTTAGCATTAGAATTTTTCCCATAGAAACGAATGAAGATATGTTTACCCAACATGTGTGTGTGTGTGTGTCTGTGTATCTATATATATAAAACAATGTGAGATACCCATTTAAGTAGCATGCTGCATGATTTTCTTGTTCTGGCAGCTATATATAGTGTAGTGTTTTGTTTTTTTCCTTCTAGCCAAGGCGAATGGATCAATGTCAATATACTGAATGAGACATGTGGCACCAACTCTACAGTCCACACCGTTTCCATGGCGACATCCCGACCTGTCTCTACAGTCACAACATCGCGTCTGACTGTGGGTGAGTTTGCTGCTTTCTCAGACCTGCGCACCATATCCACGTGAATGCAGCTCGATGTCCTGCTCAGAATATAACCATCCTGTTAATATTTGTACTTGAATGTACACATACATTATATACACACTGAGCAGATACATAAATCTTGCGGCTCGGTAAGAACAAGCACACCCTCACGCTCATATTAGGGTTAACATCGTTTTGAAAGCTGTGCATTTTGGATCCCTTTTGACTCTGCTCTCTGTTCCTTCTCACAGTCCCCACGACAACACAAGGCTCCGAAAAACAGGCGCAGGACCTGCTTAACCAGACGATGAATGCGACGGCTCTCAACTCCTCCCAGGTGGTGGCGCTGGTGTCCAGCCTCGAGGAGCTTCTGTCTGGGCCCAGTATTAGCCAGCAGCTGGGCAAGACAGTCATCAGTGTTGTGAGCAACCTGCTCAATGCGAATGCAAGCGCTCTGGCTGCTTCCTCCACCAAGTGTGTCACTTGATCATTTTTCTATTCATTTATTTCTTTTTTATTTAGCTTTGTCCATACGGCGATTCACTGTGCATCTGACAAATTGTTATATTACAATAGAGATAAGTTTTATTAAAATAAACAGTGAGTGAAACTAATTTTAGTTGGGATGCTGCTGTGTTTTCTTCATTCCAGAATCATTGGGCTGGTGGACACAGTGGGGATTAAGTTAGTCCTAGCTCATCCAACAGAGACAATACTGTCTGAATCAGTGGCTCTGGGTGTGAAGAAAGTGAATGGAACAAACTTTCAGCAGACCTTCTTCTCCATATTGAACTCTTCCAATGTGCAGGTGCGACCCTGGCTGTTAAGTTCACAAATGAAGCTCGCTTTCTAAACTGCTCATTCTGACCTTTTTGATTGGTATACATTCCAGCTTGTTTGACTTGGGACAGCTGTGTTTGGTATACATTCCAGCCTGTTTGGCACTCTCTGTTCTGTTGTTTGTCCAGAGCATGTTACCACCTGTTTGACACTCTGTGCTGCTTATTTGTCCGTAGCATGTTCCTGCCTGTTTGTTTGACAATCTAAGTGCTACTTGTTTGTCTGTAGCACTTTTCAGCCTGTTTGGTACTCTCTGTGCTGCATGTTTGTCTGGAGCATGGTTCAGCCTAATGCAATCTGTGCTTGGTTGTGTGTCTGCAGCACGTTCCTGCCTGTTTGACACTTTGTGCTGCTTGTTTGTCTGCTGCATTTTTCTCCCCATTTGACACTCTCTATGCTACTTGTTTGTGTTGCTGGTTTGTCTGGAGAACGTTCCTGCCTGTTTGACACTATGTGCTGCTTGTTTGTCTGGAGCATGTTCCTGTGTGTTTGACACTATGTGCTGCTTGTTTGTCTGGAGAACGTTCCTGCCTGTTTAACACTATGTGCTGCTTGTTTATCTGGAACACGTTCCTGCCTGTTTGACACTATGTGCTGCTTGTTTGTCTGGAGCACGTTCCTGACTGTTTGACACTTTCTGTCTTGCATGTTCGATTGGAGTAGATTCCTGGTTGTTTGAAACTCTCTATGCTGCTTGTTTCAGATTGATGGGAGTGGAGGTCTCAAAGCAGCTGCATCATCTCCAGTGCCTCAGGGCTCTATTACACTACCAGCTTCCCTGACCAGCAACCTGACATCTCAGGACAAACTTCTAGCTTCCAGAGTTCAGTTCAACTTCTACCAGAAGAGCACCGTGTTTGTGGTACCTGTTGGCTGTTTTTGCATCTCTGTGCATTCAGCAGTTTGCTCTCACCAGGAGGCTGATTGACTGAACCTCTGTACGCACCCGCCCCCCCCACCATCCCCTTCCAGGACAAATCACTTGGGAATCGTGTACTAAACAGCGGCATTCTCAGCTCCAGCGTAGCCAACCTGTCCATCAGTGGCTTAAAAGATGACGTGGAAATCATTCTGAAGACCACAGAGCTCAGCAACAACAAGGTTTGCTGTGGTTTTCGGGGTTTGTTCAAAAGGTGTTTCTGCGTCTTTTTACTTCGTTGTCTCTCTCCACAGACAAATGTCTCCTGTGTATTCTGGAACTTCACAAAAAACGGTAAGCGTTGTTTTAATGTCCATTTATAGTTCTCATTTATCACTTAACCACCTTCATAGACTAAGTATGAAACTAAATCGCACCTATCATGGTCCTGAATTGTTGTTGTGTTTCATAGATGGATCTGGGGGTTGGAGTAGTGCTGGTTGCATCGTTCAGAACACCACCAGTGAGCAGATCACGTGCAGGTGCAATCACCTCACTAGCTTTGCTGTGCTGCTGGTTAGTACGCCTGCCCCTGTCTCTTGGGTATTATACTTGAGAGCTAAGCAATAATTGACTGGAGGATGCTGGGACGTCCTTGGCAAATCCCTATTGGTGTTGTGATGTATGTCACTCTTGTTCCTGACAGGACATTTCCAATGATAACATTAGCCCTGTGCAGATTGAAATCCTCACCTACATCTCCTACATCGGCTGTGGAATATCTGCAGTCTTTCTCTCTGTGACGCTGCTGACCTACCTGGCTTTTGAGTGAGTCATATGACCAGTGCTTTCCATAAGCATCACTGACAACATTCATCCATCCATCTGTCTTGCAGCCATTTATTCTGACCAGGGTACAGGGGGTGCTAGCATCATTTATGGGCTGGTGTATATTCTTGCATTGTAAGGTTGAGCCATCCTCTCTGTTGCGTCTGCCCCAGGAAGTTGCGCAGGGACATTCCCTCCAAGATCCTGATCCAGCTGTGCCTGGCACTGCTGCTGCTCAACCTGGTCTTCCTGCTGGACTCCTGGCTGGCACTGTATCCTCAGGCCACGGGTCTCTGCATGTCCACCGCCTTCTTCCTGCACTACTTCCTGCTGGCCTCCTTCACCTGGATGGGATTGGAGGCCTTCCACATGTACCTGGCACTGGTCAAGGTCTTCAACACCTACGTGACCAGATACATGCTCAAGTTCTGCATTGTCGGCTGGGGTACGAGCTCTAGTGTTTCTCGCCATCCTGAGTCTGTTCTCTGGATGGTCTCAGATTATCTTGGAGTCTTTACGATGCTTTATTTTGTGTCTAATCTTCTGATTTTGTGTGATATTTTAGGTGTTCCACTTATTGTGGTTGTCATTATCATCGCTGTCAAAAAATATGGCCTTGCTTCCTATGGGCACTTCCCTGATGGTTCCACAGACACTTTGTGAGTATCAAGAAGCATAATAATCATAATAAAGATTCTCCTTGATTGCTTTTACATTGTAAGCTACTCAGACTAACATCTAAATGAACATTAGCGTGTTAGAACTTATGGTTGCATCTACGGTGAATAAGTGACTTCAAGAGTTTAGGAGGTCAATGGGAATTCAAGGACAAGCGGGAATTCAAATGCTCATAGAAATGCTAGGAGTAGTTCTAATCAAGCAAGTTTTTCCAGGGTAGTGTTTACACTGTAAACCCAGATAAGAGTATCAGTGGACAAGCCAGTGACCATTATCCTTCCATGTCCATCTAGCTGCTGGTTGATTGACCAGACTGCCTTTTACGTGGGAGTCGTAGCCTATTTCTGCCTGGTGTTCCTGATCAACCTGGCCATGTTTGTGGTGGTGCTGGTGCAGCTGTGTCGGATAAAGCGCCAGAACCCACACAATTCGCAGCACCGGAGCGTGCTGCAGGATCTGCGCAGCGTGGCTGGCCTCACCGTCCTGCTGGGCCTCACCTGGGGGTTTGCCTTCTTTGCCTGGGGGCCCGTCAACCTGCCCTTCACGTACCTCTTCTCCATTTTCAATTCTCTGCAGGGTGAGGTTGTCCAGCACAGAGACACTTTTGTAAAAATGTACTTTTATACATGTATTAAAAAACACCAAACACAGTGGGCAACAGGTGTAACCGTACTTATAACTGTACAGACACTTCTTTTGAAAGGTGTTTACCCTGAATCGCTGTGTAAAGTCCCCATAAATTTCTATAATAAATTTCGGGAGATTTCAGCTCACACTCTTCCTGACCAGCTGGAAGAAGCACACTTGAATTTCTTTTTTACCCCCAGGGTTCTTCATCTTTGTCTTCCACTGTGCCATCAAAGAAAACGTCCGTCAGCAGTGGAGGACCTACCTGTGCTGCGGGAGACTAAGGCTACCTGAGAACTCTGGTAAAACCCATGATCGTCCTCATTCAGACTCCCTCAGATAGCACCAGGCTAGTCGGTGGGCCAATTGGCTGCTGTGCTGGTCAGAAGAAACATAATTATACAAATATTATATAAATTACAACAACGTTTCAGAAGGTTAACCAGTGAGTTTACTTGCATAAACACACACACACACAGAGCTTTGTAATTATATCTTTGTGGGGCCTCTCCATTCATTTCTATGTGCAAAACCCTAATCCCAACATGACGACCTTAACCCCCACCCAGCCCTAACCTCTGTGTGTCGCCACTGCCTTTGTCAGTGGCGCCCCCAGCTGTACGCCAAATATGCACAATGCGTACCCTATAGCAGTAGCACGAGACAGGCAGAGTTGCCAAATCCTCTTGTGACTTTGGTCTTGTTTGTCTGTAAAATTGCTGCAGGACAATGGCAAACTCCTGCACCCCTGCCAAAAACCATAACAGGGAATATCACACACGCACAAAATGCAAACAGTAAATACGAAACAGAATATGGAATACAACAAAATTCCACACCTCCCAAATATTGCACATGAACAACAACCTTAAAAAACAACATTTGCAAACATAAAAAGAAATTCATGCTGGGCCACTAACGAAATGCATGCTGGGACACTAGTGAAATGCATGCTGGGACACTAGCGAAATGCATGCTGGGACGCTAACTGCCACACCTCCTAGAGTCGTTCAACGGAGGGAGTAAGTTAGAGTTAAGTTAGTTAGATATTGATCATTTTTGAAGTTCTACTTTTGTGAAATGTGATAAATACTGAATCTGTTGGCACATCAGCACTAAATAATCATTAGTAATAGGACATTGAAGCGTTCCACTCCATTTGTGTAGAAGGAAGAATCATACGGAAATATTACAAATTTATTCTCTAAATCCATTAGCCTATTATTTTATTTTCTTATGTTTTAATCAATACCCTAAATCTCCATCATTGATCTAAAAATAGAAAGATGCATGTTTGTAATTCAACTTGCCTCGAATGTTAATATTATTAAAGACAAAATGATGACCGACCCGCTTTATATGCTTAAATTTTATTTTAACTGACCCGCCCACACATTAAAATATTTTTGTTTGACTTGTAACCGTGGACCCATCAACCTGTGCATCACTGGTGTGAGTACCACTGTGAGTACCACTGTGAGTACCACAACCGGTAATACTGTGGGTGCCCCTGGTCATTGTCATTGCAATGGTTACATCGGATATTAAGATTTTTGCCTAAATAGCCAGTAGGGGCAGCATGGAGTCCAAACTGCTCAACTAAAATGACCAAGTTTTAAAAAGCCCCTGACTATTCAATAATAGGTAGAAGCATAGATAAATCATGTGAAAGGGCATTATGAACACAGAAGTGCTCTGACAGGCCGAACCTCGTTTCTGCTGCTCTCCTACCTTCTAGAGTGGAGCCGAACCGCTACACAAAACCGGGTAAAGAACCGCCCCAGGATCCTCCCGGGCTCTTCCCGCTTGTCCAATTCGACACAGTCCAACAACACCACCAGCTCATCCTTCCTGGCCAGTGAACCCGCAGAGTCTGTGAATGGCATCGGTGGGTGAAGGCATCACTTTCCTTTGAACAGCTCTTCATCATTGACGTTTTTACTAAACCAACCTGTATGGTAGCTAAAACCTTTCGAGGAACTCCAGTTCCTTTCGGTGTATATTAACTAACATTTTTACAGATTTTATCTGCATATAAAATATATTAAACTTTTTGTCCCACTGCACTCAAAACATTCAGCTATTAGCCTAGTTGTCTTTTAGATCCGCTTCAGCTGAATCGGCCTGCGGATCAGGTTTCCCCTCTGTGTCCACGTCCAGCTCTCTCACTCCGTGTCTTGCCTTGCAGAAAACCCCTATGATGACAGGAGCATCAATGCGCTGGAGGACGCGAACGCAGATGTCATTGTGAACGAGATCAACAGCAGACACAGGACTACAAGACGGCAGTGACATCTAGGAGCAGTGCACTGCCACATCGTAGCTCATTTTCTCTTGATTTCTGTCCAAACACAGAGGGAAAAAATGTGTCACGTTACTGCATTTAGGTGCAAGTTTACACAAAAACATACAGGTGATATTTATATACAATCCAAGAAACCCAGACCAATAAAATATAGGACCTGTCATTGACAATTGTGAATTCAGATTTTGAAAAACATGCACACCCTGAAATCTAAAGAGAATTCTGCCTTCAGTGTCTAGTAATTCAGTTAGGTCTGTTATATCCAGCAATTCATATAATATCTGATATTATACTCATGAAAAGGAAATTAGCGTCCCAGAATGCACTGCTTTGTTATTCCGTGATGCACCGAGTAGATTTTCTACTGGAGCCTGTCACCCATCCATCTTTATACTGCTTATCCAGGAGAGGGTCACAGGGAGCTGGACGGGGCAGGCACACAGGGGCTGGGCTGGGACGTGATGAACTCAGGGTTGCTGCATGATGAACGTGTCTCCCTGGAGGCGTAAGGCTCTGGGAGGCGGCGAGGGACACGTGCGTGTGCAGGCAGAGCTCGGGGTGTTGGGGAGGAATGGCAGCTCAGTCATGCAAGCAGCCAACAAACGACGCGGCTTGTCTGGACCTGTGTGTGCCAGGGAGGTGAAGGTACAGAGAGATAAGGGTGTACTGTTTTGTAAAATGACAGATATATGAAACCATGTCTTCTGTTGTAGATTCATGATAAAAAAAATGTGTATGTTCTTAACAGTCAGACCCTAAAAGTAGCCCAATTCTGGCCAGACAGCAATGCCTGGATTTGAACAGCAGGGGGGGATGTGGTGCGGTAATAATTACATTTATTGAGCACTTTTTTATGTATAAGCAAGGCAAGTAGCACATTAGAAACATGCATGCTGTCAAGGAGTCGAGTCAAGTGCAGCTTGGCTCAGCTTCTTATGAACACTCTGGTACATAAAAGCATATTAGTCTTCTGGGGAGGTTCTCATGTCTCATGTCTACTTGAATGCCTGATCTGACACAAAAAGCTTGGAAGAGAGAGACAAACTGTTTTTGAAACCACATACTGAACCATGCTACTAATATAATACTGATTTAGTCCAAAAAGTAGCATGTTGTACACAGTACACCAAAGATACCGTGATGTCGCACAGACTTTGAAATTATCACCAGTATGCAGACGACCAGTCTAACTCACCTACTGCATCCCACAATGCAAAGCAGCAGATCGTCACAGCCTCGTTTTGACTGTTTAACTTGAAAAAAAATAGTTGACACATCAGAATAAAAACAATTTCTTTTATTCAGTCTTCCTTTCTATTATTGTTATTTTCATTGCAATTTACAGCAAACTGTCATCAGACTAATAAAATCAAACAAGTTAATAGTTCTACACAGATCAGCAAGCTAGCTATTGTTAGCTGCTAACATTTCCCTATTACATTTCCATATGCGAGGCACAGATTGTTTAGCTGTCGCAGACAGGAGACAAGGGTGTTGGGATTAAATCCCAAATACTGCCCTTTAATCACAGCCTGTAACAGGATGAATTAAATGTCACTGTAATTTTGATTAATTTATCTACATCTATATGTTAATGTACACTTACGATTTGTGATAATTTATTTATTAAAATAAACAGATCATGCATGTTATCCATGTTCTTGGCTCTGATCACTTTTTGTGTTCTGCCTGAAATTGCCTTAACTATAAAACCTATTTACCAATGATAGCTTTTACGTTAAAATTAGTTATTGGGGAATGAATAAAAGAACTGTAGTTGTATAACATTTCACATATAATAAGACTTTACCTTGTAAGTTATTACCTTTCTATTAAAATGCATATATATTTTAAATTAATTTGTAATAAGCTTTTTTTGTAGAATTTTATCATTTGCATTGAATTTGAATTTGAGATTGAATTTGAAAAACACTTTTAAATGATGCCTTGTCTGTGGAGAATGGTCATTATAGATGTGGCATGCTACAGATCTCTTGTGAAAAAGTTGGATACTACACTGATTAATAGTACGCAGTATACAGTATATACTGATTGCAGTACACTGTAAGCCATATGCAGTACGCAGTTTCAAAAACAGATACAGACGGCAAAAGACAGATATACGAGCTTGGAAGACAGACAGATAGGGAGAGAAAATTATAACAACATGGAAGAGAGACAGATATGGAGAGACAGTTGGCTACCTGGAAGATGCAGGCAGACAGTGAAAAACAGTTATATCAGCCTGAACTAAAGACAAACAGCAAGAGACAGATATACCAGCCTGGACGAGATAGATGGACAGGAGGAGACAGTTATGCCAGCCTGGAAGAGAGACAGACAGACAGGAGGAGACAGTTATGCCAGCCTGGAAGAGACAGACAGGAGACGGTTATAGCAGACAGGGAGACACTGAGTTTTGCTTGGAGCAACTGCACAACCTGTAAACTCCAAACTCGCAGATGTCCCTTATTGAGATTTTTGTTAAATAAGCCTGTGCTGGGTTGCTGTTATGAGAAAAAGGGTTTGCGTAAGAGAACTTGAGATCCTTTTGCTGAAGTAAATGAAGTGAATGGAATAAGAGGAAGCTGTGGCAAGTTACCCAAGTGAGCAGGGCTGTGCTCCTCCCACTTGCATAAGTATTTGTGAAACCACAGCTGATTGTGGAACATCTTTGCACTTCATCTTGTGCATCATGTTGACAGAACTGGAGACACAGTGAATATAGCCTGGTCTCCAAACTGTGAAACTGGATCATGAAGTCCAGGCAGCTAAGGAGTGAAACTCACGCAGATAAACACCCCAGGCACACAAGAGACACACGCACACATGCCAGTCAGCATGACATACTCTGGTCTCTGACAACATAATCTAATAACAAGCATTTCTCCATACTAAAGCCACTTTCAAAACTCATCACAGCATTTTGAGACATTATTGAGTTAACCGTAACTGCTAGTGTGTACATGACAAGCTTCCAAATGACTTAAACTTCTGTTCCTACTTTCCAAATGTCATAGACGTTTTCTTCATGACCTTTTTGTGACTTCACCGTGAACCTAATGCTGTAACAAACAAAGAAAACCACATCCCCAAAAATGCACCTGCAGAACAAATGTGGATGAACAATAGGTTGATTCACATGTTGACATAGTAACCAAAGGGGCATATTGAAAAATATAAAGAAGTCCTGACATCTAAAGGTTGTGGTTACGCTTTATCCAATCAATGAAGAGAAAAATAATCCTCACTACAAATCTAAAATTGCTATAATTGACCTAATCATACTCATTGAACGTTCAGCTAGCATCAGCCTCCAGAGCACAATTTTAAACAGGTCCTCGTTATCAATAAACTCTTTATTTTGCCAAATAACTGTATATTAGGCTTGGTAGCAGCATGTTTACTTACCCAGTAGGGGCGTCATGGTACCAATATATTATTGAACTGTTTGGGACGATACCACGGTATTGCTATATGTCTATCATTTTCCTATTCGTACCAAACAGTTTAAAGAGTGAAGTGATTTTTTGTTCTTAAATATAAGGACACAGAAACCATACCAGTATCATGACCCCAATACCGCAATACATAGATATTGTGGCGTCGGGGAGACTGAGGCATCGTGGGAGCAGAGAGAAACACAAAGACTCACTCGCCGGGGAAAAAAAGCTCTTTATAGGTAATCCTGAAAAGGACTACATCAGGCACCCAACGACCACCAAACCAATTACACACAGGACACACAAGGTTGTCAGACGCCGAGCTGTAAGATGCACACAAGGTGGGAGATTTACACAAGCTAAATACACACGAGGATCGGACAGGATACACACAAGACACAGGCAAACACACGTGCAACGATAGGTAACGATTAACATTAAACAAGAACAATAACAAGGGCTAATTACAACTGCACGCGGGTCATGCTGGGACATGCACCCCACCCGTGCTACAATACGTGTGTGTGTGTGTGTGTGATATATATGTGCCTGCCCTTGCCCTGTTCCTTTGTCGGTTGTGAGAGAAAAGTTGACTAGAGGGATATTTTTGTAAATAGCTTTGGAATGTATTTTTATACACTGCCCGGCCAAAAAAAAAGTCACCATTTGAATTTTTCGTTGGACCGCCTTTAGCTTTGATTATGGTGCACATTTGTCATGACATTGTTTCCACAGG
>JAODJU010000048.1:6950693-6961657 GCA_026776725.1 Gnathonemus echidnorhynchus
AGATTCAGGTACTCAGCTGACTTCACTTTATTGCTGCATAACATTGCTGAGCTGTAATAATGATCCAGTCATTGGCTGTTAAGTATTTGCTGATATAAATTAAAAAGGCGACCTTTTCTTTGGACGGGCAGTGTATATTGATGCAAGAGTATCTGTGAGTTAGACAGCAAACACACAAGAAAGTAAGCTAAAGAGTTAATCTTAGTGTGACAATTGTGCCAGCACTTTGTGCTCCTTAGAATCCGCAGGAATGCAGGCTAGAGAACAGAGATGTAAGGTTGGAGCGCGTTTATCAGACAAAATAGGAAGACCGTAAAGGAGTGACAAGCAGGTGGCCAGACCCACAAGAAAGAGGGCATGTAAAGTGCATATGAGGATACAGACTGCATAAAGTATATATGTGCTTGCAAGATGCAAACTGCATAAAGTGGATATGTTAGAGTGCATGTGCCCCACCACAACCAGTTTGATCCGGTTCTGGGAAGGGGCGCGAACTATCTGTGTACCACTATAAAAGGTATGTCAAACAAAAAGTTCTTTGAGCATTACCACGGAGGTAGAAGTGAAGTGATCAGTACATCAATTACTGTATATAGTCAAATCAGGCTTCTATCATCTCAGAAATATTTCAAAAGACATAGGCCTATCATTTCTATTTCTTCCAGACCTTGGAAAAGTCATCCATGCCCTGATCTCATCCCATTTAGATTATTGTAATTCTCGTCATGTGGCCATCAGTAAGTCTTCATTATTGCACCTACAACTGCAGCGAGGCTACTGACAAAGATAAAAAATATAATAATATATTATTGACATTATTGATCCGTGTGGAAACAGGGATCACGTAACACCTGCAGTCTTGATCGACTTCATTACACTGGCTTCCAATCCATTAATAGGAATGAACTGTTATGTGACTAATTGTACAGATCAAAAATTCAACGAAACTTGTTTTAACGAAACTTAAATTCCCTGCGCAATAATGTCCATACAGAACTAAAGGTTAGAAAATCCTGATTGTAATCTTGCTGACTAGCGATGTAAGAACTGCATGTGCATATCATGTGACGTTGGTATTGACATCGCACAAAGGGGTCAGCCCTATAATATAGTATATACCCTTTTTTCAAACTCAGCATAAAATACCCACAAAAAAAAAACATTGTCTTGTGATGTCATTCAGGGTGGTACCATTTTTACGCCAGTGGAAAACCAACACCTTGAAGTACTGTACTTTTGGTACTTTCTTGAAATATGCTACCTAATGCAATGGAAAGAGACAGGGAGAGAGCGATGGAGAGATGGAGAGATGACGAGAGCATGTATGAGAGAGGGAGAAAGCAATGGAGAGAGAGGAAGAGAACAATAGAGAGAGCAAATGAGAGAAAGTGAGAAAGTGATGGAGAGAGCAAGAGAAAGCATTCGGGAGAGAGTCAGAATGAGAAAGAGGGAGAGAGAGCAATGAGAGTGAGAGGGAGAGAGCAAGTGAGAGAGAAGTAGAGAGTAATGGAGAGAGAGATAAAATGAGAGGGGGAGGGAGAGAGAATGAGAGAGAATGAGAGAAAGAGGGGGGAGTGACTCTTGAAAACCGTCCCATCTAGACGTTGAGAGAGAGAAGCACACACTCAAGTCCCGCCACAGAAGTGCCGCCCCAGAGCTGGCAGGAGCGTAACCTGGTGTGTCCCTGTGAATCCAGCTGTGAGCTTCACTGAGGGTTCCTCGGAGCAGCGAGGGAGATGCCCCGTGTCTCCCCCATGGCCGCTGCTTGGCTCAGCCTGTGTGCCCTGGTGTGGACTTTCACACTGGCGTCCACCCACGCCAGAACCCCAGGTGAGACACAGCTGCTAATCGACTACACTGGTTAAGTGTACTACAGCTTCCATGGCAAATTCTTGTCTACTGTTGTTTCATTATTGTGACCAGAAGGCTGGTTCAGTAATACATGGAATTTTATGACTACAATACAGAAATGTACAGCACACTCTGAAATGTGACTGAAAGTTAGACCAGACTTTGAGATGGGGGTGGGAGGGAGTGGAGATAAGTTTAAGAAAAAATAGGAAGGTGCAAAACTTTGCTTGGCCATCTGAGGGTTAGGAGGGGTCACAAGCACAGCACGTGCTGGGGCTGGATGGGGCGTTAGGGGCAGGATACGCTCAGCGGGGCTCGATCAGGTGGTGGGGGGAGGAAGTGCTATGGGGGCTGCCGTGTTAAGTAAGTAACACATGTTCTGTCAGCTGCAAGCTGGGGCTGGACAGCCATCCAGGGAAACAAGATGTTCCAGTGCATACCTGCTCAGGCTGCTGTTCTGACATGTTGGTGCCACACTGTTCACCATCACACGTGGGAACTCATGGCAGCTTTTTCTTTCACTGTGCCTCTGCACTTTATGACCAATTTGGTGACTTCCTGTGTCCTTCTCGCACGCTTCTGTATCGGTTTCCTTCGGTCTATATATGGTACTGTTAGCTGTGGACTTCACGTCTGCCACCAAGCTGAGTGTGAGTGTGTATGTGTGAGGTGTGTGTGTGTGTGTGTGTGTGTGAGAGAGAGAGAGAGAGAGAGCGAGAGAGAGAGAAAGACATTGTTGTAAAATTTTGAACTTATTTTGTTTCTGATTGGTTCAGTTTTAAACTTGCCAAATTATTTTATTTCTGACTGGCACAACGGCTAATCAGCCCACTGGGAATTCTCCCCAGTCTCCTTACTGACCACACCAGGCCAGCGTATCATCAAGATTTTAATGTTACTACTACTCTTACTGATACTGCTTATTGATCCAGTACTTTAAAGGTATTTTTAATCGGTACTTTTTATTATAAGAGAGAAGAAGAAACTAATTAAGTACCAAATTAACATTGCTTTATTTCCTCATATATACGTACTGTATATAAATTAACATTCTTGAGTTGCAAACTGCAAAAACATTGTTTTGAACAAGTCAGTTTTATTGGTTATAATGTGATTATTGAAATGCAAAATATTTTTTTACAGCCAAAGAAACAGGAATGTTTTGAATAATTCATTATAGACTGGTTTTGTGATGATGGAAATGTAAAGCAAATGTAATAAACAAACTTTCACTTTTTAGTGAAAAACTGAATGCAGGACTTTTTCTTCGACAGTAATTTTACTGTGGTAACCTTATAGTTGGTGCAGATCACTAAATCCGTGATATGAAACCGAAACTTAATTTTAGAAAGCTATATGACGCTATGACCATTTCAGATTGATTTTATGAATGACATATAACAATTACCTGGCTACTGGTTACTTTTAATCATTAATCCATATTCGTATAATTTAGTTAAGACCGCGTGTGGGATCGAGGTCGCTAGCAAACATAACATACCTGTCAACGACAGATAAACTACGAGCTAGGCAGTCGAAAACTGTGCATTTCTACATAGACATGTGATGGACTGTCAGTAGATGTTTCGGCAGATTGCTTGTGTTTCGATCGCCCTTAGTCTTGCTGCACTTGTCGCGACGAGCATGGTCACCATCGGCTCCAGTGAAATGTAACCACACCTTTTGAACGTTTAAATCCCTCCGCCAACGCCACAAAAAGCGCGGTCTATGTGCGCGTGCTGCACGCTGTTGGGAACATTCCAAAGCACTTAACGTGAATAAGCTTAATGTGGTTTAATGTACCGAAACAGCGACCAAAAATCACCAAATTTCTCACAGACATGTCTGGTCATAAACATTTTCACCTGACAAAAAAAAATCAAAACCGAAATGCTAGGAATATGGAGTTTATCTTACGTTAAACGTTTTCCTCTCCATTGACACCCATTATAAGAAAAAGGCTGTAACAATAATTAACAGGAAATCTAATTTCTTCAGTACCCAAAACAGAACCGATACAGCGTTCTGTACGTGTATACTGTCCTACAATCGATGACAATGACGATATGTTGAGGACACTTCAGTATTCCACCACTATAAGCTCGACTGGTCCCACTGAAATCCACGATTGTTTCCCTTGCATTTCATGTCTTTGATCACGCTGATAATGTACATGTAACCCCATTTATCCTCTTCTGCAGTTATAAAAAAAAAGTGCTCGTGGCACCACCTGGTGGCAAATAGGCCACGTAACATATGTCATTTGGTGTAGTAAAAATGAGTAACTTGACATTCGCAGTGGATGCGGCCAGTAGACTTCCACCATGTCTATGTCATTCCACAGAAATCTACACCACAATCACTTGTCTTCTCTCCACGGACTGCATACTGCCGTGCCGCTTCCGGCCTGCGGGGGAGCCACTCATCACCTGGTACAAGCAAGGAGTCACGATCTATAACTCGACCGGCTCCAGCAATCGGACAAGCCTCTTCAAGGAGCAGCTTGCCAGTGGCAACACGTCACTGCTGCTGAGAAGCTGCACGCTTAGGGACCGTGGCAGGTATACGTGTCGCATCAACAACACACTGGGGGAGCAGCAGTCCACGGTCATCCTCAGAGTTGAAGGTCCGTCAGGGCAGAATGTTTCGAACCACCCAAAAAAAAAGTATAGGTTTCTGCAGGCTGGAGTAGTGTACGGTGTCGAAAGGTTCATGGGCGTGTCGAAAGGTTTGGAGGTGTGTCGAAAGCCGGGCATGTCGATAGGTTCTAAGTGTGGCGAAGTGGGACGGACCACGAACTACTGGGGAGGTACTTATAGTCAAAGCTCGCTGATTGGTTGATGCTTACACCTATAGCTTGCTGATTGGTTGATTATAAGCAACAGCGCTAATTTGGAAGTTGCGCGAAAGTGCGGGGGAAATAGAATTCACAGAACAAAATCTGAGCAGATGGAATAATTTTTCTACCTCAGTTACATTAGAAGCATCAATTAATAAGTTTTTTTTGCTGGTGTCTTTTTTTGCTTCTGTATCGCAAAAGTAGGTCAATAACCAATGTACTTTTGTCCAATATCGTCGGTGAAACTTTCGAGGACTTATATTACTGGAATAAAGTTACATCGGTTTTTATTCAGTGGAAAACGAAAAATCGATCTGCTGACCAGATTTGATAATGAATTATAAACATGCCGCAGGCTGTATAAATAATAGGCCGTGTCCCGTTTTTATCACGATCGATCTCCCCACTAACAAACGAATAACTAACAAAACGAATTGTTCAACGTCCATTGTTATGGGGTTGCAGTGTAGTTTTGTATGAAATTACACATGTAAGGTTTAATCGATGAGCTTTTTGCGTCTCTCCTGCTTATTTAGCATGAAGGTCACAGTTCCCGTGACTAGGTTTGCGAAAATGACACATAAAAGTGGCCAAGAGCTACAAAAGGTCCTGGTTAAGGATCCAGGTGTTGTAACTTCGTTGTGAATCCATGTAATGTCTTACGCTATATGAACTATTATAAAACTTTCATTTAATTACAGGTATCTGTTAATCCCGGCGTTAAATGACATATGTCTGGTGAATGTCTGGTCTCATGGAGATGGCATTTATTGAAACCATTTTCAGGCAATAGAAATTACTTTTCGACATGCCCACCTTCATCTACTACATCTACTACTCCATCCTGCAGAGACTCTCAAATAACGGGAACCAGAAGAAAGTCCTCCTCATCCAGACTCTGTACCTTGCAGCTCCTGTCCGCTTCGTGACTGTGGAGATGGCGCCCTCTCCAGTCCGACAGCTGAAGTGCACATCTCGGGACATTTACCCAGCCCCACGCTTGCAGTGGTCTATGGAGCCTGCCCTGCCCTTACATGCCCTCAGACCATCCACACGCATGGTGGCAGAGCAGAGCGGCCTATACAGCGTTCAGAGCACACTGGGAATGCAGGAAAACCTGACTGGCTGTACTTACATCTGCACTGTCATTGGCTCCTACGGCACACATATCTCGAGGGCCTCGCTGAGCGAGAGAGGTACAGTACCAGCACGTGTGGGCAGTGGAGCTACATCAACCTTGTGGAAGAGACAGAAACTCTCAAATTTGTGTCTGTTTCTAGACGTGACAGGTATAGAAGGCCAAGCTCTGAGCATCCCGTGCCTCGCCCCGACGGATCTCCAGAACTTCACCCTCTCCTGGGCCTTCATGACGTCGGGGCAGCCCACTGTCTTCCTCAACTTCAGCAGCCGGACTGGAGAGGTGGCCAACAACTGGGCTGACCGGGTCCAACTGGATCCAGCCCAGGCTCAGTCAGGAGACGGATCCCTGAAGCTGCAGAATGCACAAGAGATGAAAGGAACGTATACGTGCATCTTCTCCACTGACCAAAGCAAACACCAGGTCTACATACACCTGAGAACCAGTGGTGCTGAAGCAGGTAAGTCAGTATCAACCTACATTGCCTCAAAATGGATCTGGTAAGTTAGCAAGCAGTTAGTAGGGTTACTGTGAATTTGAGATGAATGCACTGAGTGAATTGGACCTGTCTCTCCCATGCAGGTCAAAGCCACGCCAGGCTGTGGATCATCCTTGTTGTGGTCATAGCTCTTCTCCTGCTGGGGGCGATGATACTGCTCTACAGTAAAAAGAAAGGTCAGGTCTAGGGCGGCAGACGCAAACCAAGCAACTGCTGCTGCCACTTCCTGTTCACGCAGTACCACTGCAGAACTGCACTCTGGGTATTGTAATTAGAGCAAGCTGCTGAATATTGTAAGAGGAGATTTATTTTCATTAAGATTAATTACTTTATAATTTAATGTTTATTTTGTTATCGATTCTTTTATATACATTACATAAAGATAAGGGAACTATACAGTATGACGCTTTAGGACTGGAGCGATAGAGTTCTGGTTGTTAGGAACCGGCACTACTTGCCTGGATGGGCACGAAAAATAAAGAGGAAGTCAGTCTTCCATGTTTGGCCCGGTATGTTGTCTCCGTGTCGTCTCTGTACCCACAGCCTGAAATATAGCTAACACTGAGGTTCCAAAACCAGCGTTACAATATTAATACTCTAACTATGCATCAGTGTAAATTAGCATATGTGTGTTCTAAGCCTCCCTACTTCACATTTCTAGGTGTATTTCATTCTTGGAGCCGCATGTCAGACCTAGCAGAGGCCAGGATGGAGATGAATGCTGTGGAGAAAGACGGTAAAACAGCAGTATAGCAGCATAAACACATGGGGTGGACAATAACATACTGCGCTGGAGTTTAGTGCTTGTGTGGTTCTGAGCTCTTGCCTGCTTCTGCCCCATTTCCCACATAGCCAACTCATGACAGGCCACAAAATCTCTGGACCAGGCTTCTGGCCATTCGTAGGACAGCGAGATGGAGAACCTAGGGGCAGATGCCTAGAATGAGCCCTGCAACATCTTCAGTCATCAGCCACATCCACCCAGCCAGGAAGCCGCTGTGCACCTTCAGCTACCTTCAATCAATACTCTAACTTGAAGTTTCTCCATGAGCCTCATTCCCTAGAACAGACAGATTTAGGCACAACTTTCCACTGTGGAGGGATAGTGGTGTAACAAGATTGCTGCCCTGAGACAGGAGGTTGTATGAAGCTCACTGTATGACATGCCTCCTTAAAACTGCGTCTTAAACATCTCAAAAAAATCAGGATGAATTTGTAACTTCTAGGGTATAAAAGCTTGTCACTGGGGCAGTACCCTACATCGGTACAATATTGCACCTTATCAAGTTCATTTTTGTATCTATCATTTGTACCTTCAAAATTACATTCATGAACCTAAACTGGCAAGAATGTATTCTCAGTCAATATTATATCATCATACCCCTAAAAAGGTTACAAAATATGCCACATTATTCCACTATGTATAGCTACTTATCTCAGGGACAAGTTATTTTGCATACTAAAGTATCAAAACAGTATCACAAATAAAAGCAGATTCCCTTTTAATTATTTAAATCCAATGCAAATATCAAATTCAACAAAAATGCCATTACAAAAGCATTGATATTATGGTATAAAAGTAAAAATGTCAGCCCTTTTTAATAAACTGTACAGTGCAACTTTTTTAAAATGCAGAAAATATAGTGGTTATCAATGATGACATTTCATATGGACTGGAATGAGTCTAAATAAACAAATGAGTAAATAAATCATGTAAAACCTTCCATAGTGGAAATGCATGCAGTGCTGTTGAGATGACATAGCCTCCCCTTAAGTTTTACATTAAAAAACATCAAGCTTTTGGCCATTCATAAGTCAATTTAAATGTAACAATTTATACAAAGGAGAATGCTTAATCAATATCCGAGAGATACCAATGCATTCTCCCTCATCTCCAAGTAGATTGGCACCTCAGCAAATTTTCCCTGAATCAATGTCATACACCACATGGACAGGGGTGGATGTAGTCAATCTCCTCCTACAGCCGACACATATAGAAACAGGTGACATCGACATGGGATGGTTTATAGATATAATTTTGTCGTAGGTGCTGTACATAGTTGTACCACCTTAAAAACTCTGTTCTATCACCCTAAAAGCTCATCGAAATCTGAACTATTTTGTTTCACTTACTGCTAAGGATGAGCTTGGGAAATGGCTTTCTTCAAGACATCTTCACTGCTATCAGCTATTTCTTTCCGTCTCCATTCCAAGGTTCTTTTTATGTGATCCTTAACACCTATAATACCTTTACATGTGCCTCAGTAGAAGTAGAGTCACGAACGGCTGGTGCACATTTAGATTTAAACCTGCTGTTAAGTAACATGCTGTACACCAGGTGCTCAGATTTAAAGAAGAATGTAAAAATATATTATTGTGAAAGAATACACACTAGCATCTTATTTCATATACAAAAACAACTTGCATAGCCATTGCCCTCAATACCCTTCAAGAATGGATACCGTCACGATTGGAAATCGAGGGAGTCAAAGCAGGCATGGGGATCAAACAAAAGGGGCTTTATCAAACAAAACAGAGATCAGCAAGACAAAACAGACTGCGAGGGGTCAAAACGGGAAAAGGTAACATGGGGAAACCACAGGCATACAGAGGATGACATTAAGGACAGGACTAGGAAGTTCAAGACCAGAAGCACTGAAATACAAAGGACTAACAAGAGAGCACAATGAGAGGCAGCTGGAGTGAATCACAGAAGGACAGGAATGAGAGGTAAGCCTGACAGGCGTGGCTCGTTAGGGCCAGTCTAGGGAGAAAACGGGGAGGGCAGGAAGGCAGGGCATGACAAATACCTCACAATAAGTCATTTTGCAACCTGAACATACTCTGCATTGGTGAGGTATCTATTGTGAAACTGAAAAATGTGCTCACTGTTCTTTAAACAGTTTAGCTAAATAGCAGTAGTGGTATTCTGAGAACATGAAATTACCAAATAAGACCAATTACCACCCTCTTATATGGCTTTTCACAAAATATAACACTTTTGAAATGTGACAGGTTACACATTACTAGTTACCCTGTTAAAAATGTAATACATAATGTAACCATTTTGAGTACTTCATCAAAGTAATGTAACATATTACATTTGACATCTTTTTTGATTACTTTTCTAACAAATGGTTTAAACTGGGCATTAAAGCTGACAAGTCTGGAAATATGCCCAAAAAAGGCATTTCTGCACAGCGAAAAGATGCAAAGTAACAAAATGAATGTAATATTCTACATATAAGGTTTTCACCCAAAAGAATACATTTGTATGTACCTCTTTGTAATAACCAACATTTTGATTAGTAACTGTAACTGAATTACATATTTTTCTCAGTAACTGTAGCAGACTACAATTACATTTATTTTGTAATTTAATTATGTAACCCTGTTACATGGAACTAGTTACTCCCCAACAATGTAATTTGCATATAGAACCATCATCTCATATAGTTGTTCCTCATTCTTGCTTCCCTATGGCACGACCATTTGCAGCTCAAATGCAATTGTATGTCTTTGGGTAAGCTGGGAAATGAAATCACTATTGGCAATCTTCTGCAAGCTGGCTTATTACTGAAATATACAATGTTATGTTGAGCACACTAAAATAGCAGCTGGTGAACAGAAAATGTGTACTCAAAACAAAGTTATAGTTCAAATGCTTAAGCTAACAAGCAGGTCATCAATATAACATACTGGTCAAAAAGATTATATGAAAACAGTAAACTAGTTTTGTGTTTACTACATAAAGAGGACAAAGGCATGTAAATATCTCTTGCATAAAAGTAAGATTTTAGAAACTTTACTTTGCCAGTGAGTTTGTCCCCACCAACAAGGCTGACTGTCCTCAAAAGATAGTAGGCCAGAGTCTACAATCTCTAAATTCAGAATCAGATCTTTCAATTGACAAAACAAATTTCTAAGTTTCAGCTGGATTTGTCAAATATGAATTCAATAATAGATGGTTAAACCATACTTGTCACGATGCAGGAAGGATGGAGGCGAAGGTGGGCATTGGGAAAATTTAAAGGAGCTTTATTCAAACAAAACACCACAGGTAAGGCAAAAGGAAATGGACCACGAGGGGTCAAAACTAGGCAGGGAGAGCTAGACTGGCATACAGGGTAAGCAGTCAGCCAGACAACATTACTTCATAACGATACAATGACCAGACTGGGGAGCTCATGGCGAGGAGGCACTTAAACACATCTCAGATGAGGGAGTAAACGAGAGGCACCTGGGATCATCCATATGGGAGCTGAAATGAGAAGCAGGGTTAAATAAGGCACAGGTGAGGCTCATTAGAGTCATATAACAGAGAAAACAAAAGGAAAGAACTGCAGGGTGTTACAATACTCTGTTTCTCCATCAACATCATTTTCTGCAATTTAAAAACAAATGAATGATATATGAAAACACAAATACTTTGGCTTCTAATTTCATTCAGTTTCTGGGACTAACTCACTGGGAGTGATTTCTACTGCATGTCTTAAAATAATATTTTCATTTATTTACAATTTATCCATCCATCCATTATCTCCCGCTTAATCCGAGGTCGGGTCGCGGGGGCAGCAGTCTCAGCAGGGAAACCCAGACTTCCCTCTCCCCAGCCACTTCATCCAGCTCCTCTGGGG
>JAODJU010000048.1:7022828-7050708 GCA_026776725.1 Gnathonemus echidnorhynchus
ATCCAGCTGTTTCACATTAACATTAGTGACACATGCATGATTATAGGAGACTGACCAATCAGCACGCAGCAAGAACTAGCTGCTAAATTGAAATCCAGGTCTTTTTATTTGAAATGGTAATTTGCAAGCCCTCTCCCAGCTCATAGTGTCCCCCCGACAAGGATTAGACGGTCACCCGATTTCCAACACCATTTTAAAACTCTACTGCAATTTCAGGCAATTTCATTAGTGGCATGATGCAAATTACACCACCATCTGTGCCTAATAAAAGGTAGGCGGGCTACTAAGCCAGTATGTACAGACTTATAGGCAGCTTAAATTGATTTAGAAACATGCCTATGAAACATGGAATTGCTGTTTTTATGCATGCCCACAAATCCTGTATATTTTATGAGTTAGTCACGCACACACCCATTTAGCATGACCTATAACATAATGTCATCTCTCAGAGACACACAACCTATGACTATGACTATGCTAACCTACATACATGTTTAACAGACCACGCCCCAACCTTCACCAATACCGAACACCCATAAGGGTGCCTCACACAGAACTACAACACCCATGGAGCCCTTACACTGCACTACAATACCCATCGAGCCTTCATCCTGAAATACAAGACAAATTTCGCACAAAATATGCAAAAATTTCCCCACTGTGGGATCAATAAAGTCCTATCTAATCTAATCTAATCTAAGACCCATAAACTTGGATTATTTGAAATGCAAATTTAGGTGTAATTGATTTAACTCGAATTCAGTCTATTTTATTAACCAATAATGGTATCTGCACACAGTGCATTATGACATAGAACCTCCAATGGGTCCTTCTGACTACAATAAAACTCAACCCATCACTGAGTTATGGTCCCTGACTATAAGAGGCAGCAGGGATGTGAATTAAGTAGAGAAAACTTCAAAAGCAGACAAGTGGGATGAGTGGGGGAGATTTAATTTACTCTCCCAGGCGACTATGTGCAAGTCTGTGTTTACACAATGGAGAGGTAAGTAAAGGTCCACAAACACCAACGGCTAATCTGCGGCTTAACAAACATCCAAGTCTTTATGAACAAAGAAACTGATTTGTTACCTTTAATGTCCCAGAAGGTGTTTTACTCTGCAACAATGTGTCTACCAGGCAAAAGGACAGAAAAGCTGCCTCCCAGCGGAGCAGCAGGGTTCACAATTGCCAGTGACCATGCCTTCTTCACGGGAGGTTCGCATGCAAATCCAGACGCACGACTCTGCAGAAGCACCACCACGCAGACACACAGAGATGCTGCGCCTATTCCCCAGCCCCCATATCATGCAACTTTTCCCCAAATCCTGCACTGACCCTCTTATCACGTCAATTCCATGGTGGGATCAACAAGTCAAACTTAACTAAGCAAGTCTTAGCCGTCAGCAGGTACAGTAGCAGTAAACTGGGTATTACTGGGGCAGTCCTGGGCGAACGGGACTATAACCTGTAAGATCGACACCACGGTGGTCTCAAACCTCAAATCGTTAATTTATTTCTTTAGAATACACCGTACGTGGAAAAACAGCTGGAGTAGTGACAGAGCCCGGTCCAAGTAACTTCACAGAAAGTGACTTTAAAGATACTGGTGAAGAAGGCTGAGCGCTTCCTATAGCAGAGCTCTTGTGGTCCATGATAGCGAAGCCAAAGCAGTACCAAACGCTCCAAACTCACTCTCCAAGCCAATCTGCCCCGCGATAGAGTCGTCCCTCCCCGAGGATCACTGACCTGCACTCTGGCTCCATTCAGCGGGCTGCTCGGACAAACGGGCGTCGCTCCGGCCGCCAGACTAACATCACCACGGCGGCTGTGCCGAAGAACGACGCCCCCAAGACGGACCTCCCCTCCTCCCCAGCGGCTCCGTCGAGCCCCGGGACGGACCGGTCCGGTCGCACAGGACGGCACCAACTTCACATGGGGGGAACCGCTTCAACCTGGCCAGTGAAACGGACTCGGGAAGGCTGGGTATTAATTGTGTCGGCACTGAGTTTCAGAACACTACCACTCGGAACGGGAGCCCGGGCAGAAAGAGCTATCTTGCATTTAAATGCAAACGAAAGTCACCGGGGCCGTCTGGTTCCCCCCTGCGGGTGGTGGTACAGCCGCGGCAAGATTAATACAAAGTTTAAAAAGTGTCTGGATTTGATCCTACTTTGTCTGCTTCGCCAAAGTGCGAGACTCGGGGGATAACGAGTGAAAAGCACCGGGGCATCAAAGGGGGAGACTGGAAACTTAGTAACAAACATAATAACATCAAAGAAACATAATAACAATCATAATAACTGCGGGAATAAAGATAAACGCTCGCACTCAGACATTCACACGAGAATTTGTGTTACATATTGAAGTGAATCATGTGTAATGCAATGCCGTAAGAGCCATTGTGCGTTACGTCATAAAAAGGAAAATCAAGTCTTATTCCCCATCAACAACTTGGATCGGGAGTGAGTCTGGGTGTGGGAGTGAATCAGACGCGTGCTTTTGTGTGATACATTTGTGAGTGTGTTTATAGGAATGTAATTCTCTGTGTGTTATGTATATGGGGTATTATAGGGGAGCCATTGTAATACGCATATAAATGTTAACACGGTTGCGCTTATACGACTGTGTGTGTGTGTGGCTGGGTGGGTGGGTGAGATACACATACGGGTGTGTTTATAGGACTTTGTGAGTGTGATATATACATACGGGTGTGTTTAAGGCAGTGTACGCTCCCCATCCCCCATCTCCTTCTCTTCTCATCATGGGGAGGGTCCCTGCGCTGATTATTTCCAGACCTCAGTTCACTGCCTGCTGCCCGTAGACGTACCAAGACGGCCTCTGTATGCACAGGCACCCCACCTCCACTGCCTGTGCTGCCTGCACTGCTCATAGTCTATGTTCATGCCATGCACATGGTTTATATATATATCAATATAGAAATAATAATCTCAGTATGTAAGGGTTACGCTTTACAGCTAAGGGAATCACCAGGACAAGCCCTTGGAACTGTGCCTGAAGTGGGTCGGTCCTCAGCAGCATGCAGTACTCTTTGTCTCTCTCTGCTGAGTACCAGGAAAAATACTCATACACAGACACACACGGTGTATACGCATACTGTACACACACACTGGCCACACTCACTGCACACATACACTGCATACACACACTGAACACATATATGGTATATGCACACACGCAGTGCACACACACTGCACATATATACTGCACACACACGCTGTACACACACTGCACACACAGAGACACACAAACAGACACACATGGTGTATGCACACACTGCACACATACACTGCACACATACATGGTGTATTCACAGTACACACACACTCACACAAAGTTACGTGCCTTTGCTCTGTGGAACTGTTGCTGCTGATGTGTTTTGCTGATGCCTGGAGCTTTTTCAGATTTCAAGTGATGGGCGCTGAGCTCACTTGTGCTCTTTCAGTGGGAGTGGGGAAGGTTCCAGTAAGTAATAGTTCCTCTTTCCGCCCCCCCAGTGTTCATAGGGGAATAACCCAAATGTACAAAGACAGACAGAGGAGAGGCAGACTCAGCTTCCTGCCTGTGGAACAGACTATGAGTGTTTCACAGGAGAGTTTTGCTGCAAGTGTGGGTCCACAGGACAAGCTGTGAGCCTTATTCCTCCTGTCTGTGTGCAGTTCTGTGGGACTGGCTTTGTGCCACATCCCTCCGGCATGTAAGAGTGTGTTTGGGTTACTATACCGGCTGGGAGCCTCTAACCCCCATATGCGTGTGTTCGGGTTACTATGGCGGCTGGGAGCCTCTTTCCCCCATATGCGTGTGTTCGGGTTACTATACCGGCTGGGAGCCTCTTTCCCCCATATGCGTGTGTTCGGGTTACTATACCGGCTGGGAGCCTCTAACCCCCATATGCGTGTGTTCGGGTTACTATACCGGCCGGGAGCCTCTTTCCCCCATATGCGTGTGTTCGGGTTACTATACCGGCCAGGAGCCTCTAACCCCCATATGCGTGTGTTCGGGTTACTATACCGGCCGGGAGCCTCTAACCCCCATATGCGTGTGTTTGGGTTGTCCATGGGACAAGCTTGTGTGAATGCGCACTTGTGTGTGAGTGGGAATGCATGCACGAGTATGGCAATGCATGTGCGTATCTTCTGTGTATGTGTGCATGAGTGTGAATGCATGTATCTCCTGTGCATGTGTGCATAAGTGGGAATTCATGCATGCATCTTCTGCTCAAGTGTGGGAATGCATGCATTTACCTTCTACACGTGCACATGAAGTGATTAATTGTCTTTGTTGACTCGCCACAGAACACAGTGCCATCCATCCATCCATTACCATCTGCTAGTCCAGGGTTCGGGTCACGGGGGTAGCAACTTTAGGAGAGATACCCAGACCTTCCTCTCGCCAGCCAGCTCTTCGGGGGGGATGCCGAGGCGTTCCCAGGCCAGCTGAGAGATATAATCAAAATGTGTCTTCTGAAATTGAACCCATATGCACATGTGTGTGTGAGTCTGAATACATGTATGCGTGTTCTTTGCTAATGTGGGTGAGTGTGAACAGGTCTTTGAGCATGTGCGCTTGAGTGCAAATGAGTGTGTGCATCTCCTGTACATGAGTGTACATGCATGTGTTAATATTTCAGTGTTAGTCAGCACATTGCTTCTTAAAACATGTGAGGAAAGACCAGGATTTTCCTTTCATAATTTTGGCCCTGTTCATTTCCCCAAAGGACAGTCTGTATGACCTTTCCATCAGACATGTGTTGAGGGACTGTGTTCTGAACAGTCGTGTGCCAAGGGTCACGCCGACCGCATGCGCCGGCTGTGTGGCGTGTGACAGCCACCTGGGACACAGTGTCACGCTCAGCCTCTGCCGCGGTACATCCTGCCGGTCAAGAGCACAAGAGTCAGGCACGTAGCTGCCTTCTCGTGGAATAAAGTTCATTAGAACATCACCGAAACACTGGAACTGTTTTTAAAAGCTGAATAAAGAGATTATTTCATATCATCGTTGATCAAAATGTTTCCTCTACTTAAATGCTCCATTCCAGTAAAGAGGGGTTAGGGTGGGTCATTGAATTAGTCATGCTCAGAAATCCAAACATCAGAAACTCAAGATCTTTACATAATGCGTTTTGCCCAGCTGGTGTTTAGCCTATTCCACAGAATGGAGGCCCTCCAGCCTTATAAACAGGAAGCGCTCCTTCTGGGTGTGTGTGTGTGTGTTTGAACATGCCCAGCCCTGTGATTTGTCCATGGTAAGTTTTCTTGTTGATGACGCCAAAATAAATGAGACCTTTTCTTTGGATATTTTTTGTGACGGGCAGCCTGATAGGGAGGTCCTACTAGCTCCACTGCCAAGGATCACACCACTGCCCTGCATTCTGCTCTCTGTCCTCCTTGATATCTCAGCCTGTTTGATATAGATGAGGTGGGTGATCACTGCACCCTGGCTGTGGTGTCTTACCGCTCTCTTGTGACACTAACTGCCAACTGCCCCGTGCAGCGAACTCGGATGTAGGAAAAAAGTTTGCGTTTAATCCAGAAATGGTACAAAAGTGCATGTGAAAGTTTATTTTTGGCAAAGTTTCCCTTATGTCAATGATGCAGTAATTGACCTTGTGTAATTGTTAAAGCTGGTTCTGCTAAAGTCTGTGAAATAAATACAAAATATATTTTAAAAAATCACCCTGGATATCCACATTTTTTCAGATATTGCCTCTAGATTACCAGTGGAAACTGAAAAAGTGCCCAGGCTCTACCCCACACTATGGCCAGTATGCATGGCTGGGTTTTCTTTTGCACATGTCAGTATGCCCCAAGGCCCCTTCTTATGATGTCACAGGGTGTGCAGCTCTCTGAATGACACAGGCAGGCTGGGCCTTTGTGACCTTCACAACAACAGACCTTGTGTCAATAAAAACTAGCAATACAGGAAGCACCACATGAGTTCAGACAGTGAGGGGGTCCTCAGCAGGAGCCCCCGAATGAAGGAGATTAATACAGTGTGTTCATGAAAGTTTGTGGAGCTTCGGAACAGGAGGTTTGGTCCAGATCATTATGCGGATCATTATTATCCAGGCTGAGGCTTGACTGTACTGAGTCTACCTGCTTGGCTGAACCTATCAGATTTATGTTACTATGGTAACCCTACAGACAGATCCATGCCTAACACCTGATGCACGTAGACTTCAGATATTTGCTGTCAAGTTTCACCAGCACCAGCAACACCACAGCAGCACTGGGCAGGCGACACATCGCCATGACGACAGGCTTCAGCTTCCGGGTCACGTAAGAGGAAGGTCAGGCAGCAGAAGGTCATTCAGCCTGATGACAGTAGAAGCAAAGTCCACCAGTTCCACAAAGTCAGAGGTGATGATGTTGACCCCATTGATTCCTGGCTTCTGGGCCTCCACCCAGGTCATGATGGTGGGGAGGTTTCTGCAGAGCAAGCGAGAAGGAATGTTTATTAGCAAATGGATGGATAGTGGGGCCAACTCAAACACTCACGCATACGCAGAGCAACTCACTCACAAACATCATTTCTTTGACGGCTTTCTCATGTTCGTGTCATTCTCATGAACCCAAGTCAGACTCCTTGTGGGTGTTTTATTTACACAAAAATGTACTGAGGGCAGAACGAAAAATGGTTCAGAGAGAAAACAAATCAGACAGTAGAGGAGGTGGGTCCAAGCAACTAGAGGAGGTGGGACCAACCAATCAGATGTCTTAGACCCACCTCCTCTACAATCTGACTGGTTATCTCGCTGAACCAATCATTTTTCGTTCTGCCTTCAGAACGTTTTTGTGTAAGTAAAACACAAGCAGTCAGATTCAGAAACTCACCGAGAGTAATAAAAGGTTTCATCACTTAGCTTTTTTTGATTAAATTGCACTGTGTTTATTGAGCCAAGTGAATTGATTCATGCAGCTGTTTTGCTGCTGGGCATGTGCTTCTCACTGTATACACCAGAGTTCAAATACACACAGGTAAAGTCCACTGATATCAAACACACCTCTCCACTAAGTGGTCGCGAAGGCCCTGGATGAGACCCCAGATGATGGTCTTCACACGAGGGGTGAGGATGGCCTGGGACACATGGAAGGAGCCATATTCAGCGCGTTCCTCCAGGGTGGTCTCCAGGAACTGGATCAGTTTGTAGGCATCGGTCGTGTTGGCCCAGGGAGCTGGGATCTTACTGCCTGGCCAGAGAAATGGCCGCTTCTCTGCCCAGGGGTGGTGGTAGAACACGATGACCTGTGAGAGAAGGTTTACAGACGGTCTAGTGGCCTCCTGTGAGTGATGTCTATAAAAATCACAAAAAGACATGCATCGATATCAAGATGGTCACCTGGCAATTTTGTGTAGAGTGACCTGAACAGGAAGACCTTCATCACGTCACTGGCTGCTCCCATATAGTCTTCAGAACTTCATTACATAACATATTGCTACCTAAAAGATGCCATAACTGCCTGGTGTCTAGTGATGAGGTGCACTCTCCCACCTGGTACCCGTTCCTCCAGAGGAAGTCAAGCGTGATCTCCTCTACAACATTGGCCTTGCAGAGCTTGTGGCCAAACACCTCTTGTAGCGTGGCGATCAGGTAGCGGTGGTGGTCTTCGCTCATGGCGTAGTGATGGTTGAAGTCCAGAAAGACCACCTCCTTGGGGTGCTCGCCAAGGAAGCGGTCGATCTCGCCCAGGCCGTCCCGCACCCGGTGCCCGTAGAGGCCATGGATGAAGTAGACGTCATAGCCTGGCTCGCTCGGCTTCGACGACACGCGCAGGTCGAAGTAGCGGATGCCCCCCTCCAGCTGCTCGCGGAAGGTCAGGCTCTGGGTCATGGACCACTTCTTCATCACCTTCTTGGCCAGCAGGCGAAAGATGACTGCCAGATGTTTGACCACGGCTGTCTGGTCTGGAGCCACGGGAGCTTTTTCATCCACCCAGAAGCTGAAGGAATCGTGTGACCCTGAGGCACATAAGACTGCCTTACCTCAGCCATACTGTCCCTCACTCAGCAGCTGGCCCACTTAGAATACAACAGCAATATGAAGCCTGTGATTGGAGCTTCCCCCCGTCAGGTGTCTCAGTCCAGCCAATCAACTCCCAGCATCTCTACTCTGTTTTTGCCTTGGCATTGACATCCTCCTGCTTCTGATTGGATAACAGCCTGTTCTTACCTTTTCGCCACTGCAGTTGAAAATCATTCTACAAATCTATCTATGTGGCTCATGACCTTCCAGGGGATGTAAACAAGAGCAAAGTCTGCTTGATCCAACTACGCAAATAAGTGCAGCAGGGATTCAGGTCAGCTGCAGCCAATAAGAGACTACAGCCTGAAATCCCCATATTATCCAGGAGCAGACAACCATGACGTCTAAACACTCACAGAGCACATCTTCACCTCATTTTGTGAACCCAGGAGACACAGATGACTGGACTGACCACAAAACCACCTGACGTCTACTTCTGTCTGATGAAATAGTTTGTGTGTTTCTGTATATGTATACATTTCCTTAACCTTGTGGGATCATTCTTCTTAAAAATCGTAAACCTTAAAGAACAGACCTGAAACCTTAAAGAATGAAGCTCTTGAGGTGTTTGTCCTCAAAGTGAGTCGATGTTTACACTAATAGCCAAAATTCTGGAAACACATTTTTGGCATTATGCTTTAAAAATTGCTACACGAATATTGGCAGTAATGTTTATAAACAATAAAATAATGTTTACAAATATCATACTTTGGACGTTTAAATTCGCAACTGGAGTAACTGGAATAAAGGTCTGCTATCTCTAAATTGCAAGCGTTTCCACAATTTTGGCCACTAGTGTAAGAAAACTAAAAGTGTTCTGAGATTCTTTGAGTCCGAGTTAAGCTGAAAATCAATGTGACGTTCTAACAGTGTGTATGTGCGGGTGCGTGCTTCAGCGTAAGTGTGCCGACCAGCGTAACAACTATCTCTGCACACAGCCTTCCAGACAACTGGGTGTCTGCGTGCGGTCAGGTTCAAATGCCATGGGTTTGACTGACCTTTGGCATCCCCGGTGAGGGACCGGGGCTGGTCAAACTTCATCTTAGGCAGAGACTGCTTTGTGTGTAATTTGTCATTGTACCTTTGTTGCAGCAAGGATAGGCACCGAGACACGTGAGATATGCAAGGTGGAACATCATAGCTAAAGTGACCCACACAGGGCATTTAAAATGAAGGATCGGTTTGAGCAAAGCTCATCTGCAGGGGATCAGCATGTTGTGAGGGCTGATCCCTTTGCGGCGTGCAGGGTAATGGTGATTTCTAACCAGGGCACTACTGGAGCCCATTACAGACAAGTACCATGTCACACACAGGTATCAGAAACTCGGGATAAAAAAAAAGAACTGGTCACGTGCACTCAGCTTGCTTTTCCTCATAGTCACGCAGATCATTTTCACCCCACTGGCTGCCTGCTCTGCTCAGTCCGTAGGGAAATGAAGTGTTACTCACCTGCGCGACCGACACACTCACCTGGCACTGCGAGGTACTTCAGGGGCATGGTGCAGAGGATGGGGCACAAGGAGCCCATCCAGTCCGCATTGGTGCTGTCCACACCACAGCCGACGTTCTGGGTCTTAAAGTCTTTACGTTTCACACAGAAATAGTCCAAAATCCTGAACATCTGCATGACTACATCACTCTCCCCACTGGCCGAGCGGACAGGCACTGCACTAATGTTAATCCTATCAGCTCCTCTTCACGTGCTTGATCTGCCCTCTTGTGCATCTGAAGCCTTTGTGAAATCTCTCCCTGACCATGAATTACAACGTCATTATTATTATTATTATTATTATTATTATTATTATTGTTCGATGTGTTATATATCTTTATCCAGTGTTCCTGCCCAGTACTGGGGGCAAGGGGATACTATGTGTAACCCGGGGGGAGGGCGTGTTGTGATGTCACATGGCTGCTTTGTTTAGCCGATGTCACATGTGTTTAGCTGATGTCACATGACCGGCGAACTCCTTTAACAGATTAAACATGGCGCCGTCTCACATTATACGGTGCTGTCAGCGGAGTTTGTCCTGGATCCCTGTCGTGTTCATCGTCCTGGTTGTGTGCTGGTCCTATTACGCCTACGTCGTCGAGTTGTGTGTCTGTGAGTCCGTCTAAAGCTAATCTGCGCCCGGTAAAAGCGATCAGGGGGTGGTGCTTAGCTAGTTCGTTACATAGGTAGGTAGATAGGTAGGTAGGTAGATAAGTAGTTAGCGATTGGGCTGTGCTGCTGAAATGTATGTCGTGTCTGTAGCTCTGTATTTGTATCCGTCTTTATCTGCTGCTCATTTGCTTCTACTCCAGTCCGTTCTGCTCAAATGGCCAGGAAATTTGCAGCAGCGTCTCACAGCAGCTGTCAGAAGTGTTAATAAAATGCAGTGAATAATGCAAGGAGTGCAGCGGACGGTGCAGTGAATAAAGGGAGGAGTGCAGTGGACGGTGCAATGAGTAATGCAAGGAGTGAGGCAAAGAAGGGGGTATGTGGACCTTATAGTGAAGAAAAGTGTGGTATCCACTGCATGGTGAAGGTGTGTGCACTTGTCAGAGACATTAATGACAGTGTTTCCAGCAATGAAGAGATTTCTCTGGCTGCCAAGCAGTGAGCATTTTGGATGATAGAGCTGTATAGGATGATACTGAAGGGGATAATGTGGCTGTTTTATGACTTAAATATGATGGAATGAATGTAATGCCTCAGTCTTCATATAATTCATAATTCTCTCTGTTCTCCCTAGACACAATCCCAAAGACTGAAGAGCAAAGTGAGTGACGCTCTGTGTGCAGGGTGGGGCTCTCGTGGGTGGGTCTTGAATGCTCCTTAAATTCAGTGTTAAGTCCTCAGATGACGCTGTGCTGTGCGTTAGCCTGTGAGAAAGTGACCACAGCGTGACGCTTCCATCCGCTTCCGTGGCTGGACGTTTTATCTAAGAAAGCGCTTCTCGTCTGCGTGCATCCAGGGGAAACCTGCTGCACGCCCTCACTGTCTGCCTCTCTTCCAGTCGTCTATCTGATAGGGTTCCACCTCTTCTTCTTCATGTTTGTGTGGTCATACTGGATGACCATCTTCACCAAACCAGCTAACCCATCCAAAGAGGTAAGCCTTAGGGGGCGACGTGGCGTGCAGAGTGGCGTGCTGGGCGGCGTGCTGGGCGATGTGCGGCATGGCGTGCGGAGTGGCATGCTGGGTGGCGTTCGGTATGCCTCAGTAAATATAGCTCTTCTCCCTTGTACAGTTCAGTCTCTCCAAAGTGGATAAGGAGCAGTATGAGACTGCAGAGCGTCCTGAGATTCAGCAGGAAATCCTGAAGAGAGCAGCCAGAGAACTTCCCATCTACACCCGCACTGGCACTGGAGGTCAGTATATACCCCTAACCCTAATGCCCTCACCCATGTCCCTTCCATGTTCAACCATGACCTGCTGTCTCTCTCTGTCCCCTGCAGCCATCCGGTACTGTGACCGCTGTCAGGTGATCAAACCCGACCGCTGTCACCACTGCTCCGCCTGTGATGTGTGAGTGCCATCTTTTTCTTTTTTCTACCCCTTATTCCCTCCCTGTGTCTGACACCCGTCTCTCCCCTGTTCTCAGGTGTATTTTGAAAATGGATCATCACTGCCCCTGGTATGTGGACTATTATCTTGAATGGCCATCCTGCCCTCATGGGGACCTGGGAGGGGGAGTACGGTCTGGTGGTCGACCTACAGTGTGGGGGAGGGGGTTTGGCAAGGGGCTGTATCCTATGGAAAATGTCAGTGGCAGCAGACCGAGGTGGGATGGAGTCTGAAGTCTGAGCTAATCTGTTCCTGATTTGAGACTGTCTTGCTGTATAGGGACCTTTTACCAAGGGGCGTGGGCATCTGTGGGCGACTGTGAGTGTCTGTGGGCGACTGTGAGTGTCTGTGGGCGACTGTGAGTGTCTGTGGGCGTCTGTGAGTGTCTGCGGGCATCTGTGAGTGTCTGCGGGCGTCTGTGAGTGTCTGTGGGCGTCTGAGAGTGTCTGTGGGCATCTGTGAGTGTCTGTGGGCGACTGTGAGTGTCTGTGGGCGTCTGTGGGCATCTGTGGGTGTCTGTGAGTGTCTGTGAGTGTCTGTGGGTGTCTGTGGGTGTCTGTGGGTGTCTGTGAGTGTCTGTGGGTGTCTGTGAGTGTCTGTGGGCATCTGTGGGTATCTGGGCATTACAGCAGTGATTCACATTTCAGCCACCTGTCTTTCCAGGGTCAATAACTGTGTCGGCTTTTCCAACTACAAGTTCTTTGTGCTCTTCCTGGCCTACGCCATGCTCTACTGCCTCTTTATCGCCGGCACCGTGCTGCGCTACTTCATCAAATTCTGGACGGTAAGTAGCCGGTTTCAGCTCTTTGGGGTGGGTGGTACAGCTGAGATGTGGCCAGTACCCACAGGCCGCAGTGAGCCTGCTGACCATCAGTCACTGTCCATGGTGGTGCTCCCTGCCTCCCGATTTGCTCCCTGCCTCCCATCTTGCTCCCTGCATTCTGTGATCCCCATTTATCTTACATCAGTAGGATCCTTCGCTTCCAGTCCACTTTGTGCGTATTCTCTGCTATTCCTCCGCTCCGTTTGTCTGCCGTTGTTTTAATGCAAGATAAACACGTCGCTGACTGTGTCCTGGCTTCTCCAGTTACTCCTTGCTGCCCTCTGTCTTGCTCGCCCCCTGCTGGCCCCTTCGTCTAATGCCGTCTCTCTGTTTGCACTAAGCTTTGCCGGAGGAGATCAGCTGAAAGTTGTCCCCAGGTAACTGCGCTGTGTTGTCTTTCTGTGAGTGCTGTGATTCTCACTGTGATTCTCACTGCGCTCCTGTGCTGCCAGCTGCAGGTCACTCCCTAGCTGGACACTGTCTGTCTCACTGTACCTCTGTCCATGTGCCCTTTCGCATGTTTCTGCTGTGTAACTGTCTCACTAATGGAGGCGTAAGACTTATTTGCAGAACGGCCCCCTTGCCTGCTGCCCTTTGGGGTATCGTGGCTCCCAATGGTTCTAGCTGGTTGGGGGGGGGGGGGGGCTTCCTGATTCCTCCTTTTTCTTTCAGGATCTCTGAGCGAGTGCTCAGTGTGACCTCAGTTTGACCCCAGTGTGCCCCCCCCCCCCATCTTCATGCCGCTCCGTGTCTCCTCAGAGCGAGCTGCCGGACACTCAAGCCAAATTCCACGTGCTGTTCCTGTTCTTCGTGTCGGCCATGTTCTTCATCAGCATCATGTCCCTCTTCTGCTACCACATGTGGCTGGTGGGGAAGAACCGGTCCACCATAGGTAACCGTGGCTGGGAATTCACACTTGGCCTGTGATGCGGAGGCCGCCTAAGTGGCTGCTGGGCTGGGCCGCTTTCTCCCGTGTGATGTGCTCTCTCTCTCTCTCCCTCCCTCCCTCTCCTGCTTTCTGTCTGTCTCTCTCTCCCTCTGTCTCTGTCCTGCTCTTTCACCCCCTCTCTGACCATCCCTTGCTCTCTCCTCCTCTCTGCTTGTCTCTCTCCTGCTCTGCCTGTCTCTCTCTCTTCCTCTCTGCCTGTCTCTCCCTTCCTCTCTGCCTGTCTCTCCCTTCCTCCGTCTCTGTCCTGCTCTTTCACCCCCTCTCTGACCATCTCTTGCTCTCTCCTCCTCTCCGCTTGTCTCTCTCGCTCCCGTTCCCACTCTACCCCAACCCTTTTCAGAAGCATTCAGGGCCCCGGTGTTCAGAAACGGCCCTGATAAGAATGGCTTCTCCCTGGGCTTCAGTAAGAACGTTGCCCAGGTGTTTGGAGACCAGAAGAGGTCCTGGATGTTGCCTTTCTACTCCAGGTGAGCTTGCTGTGCCTTTTTGTCCTATTCTGGCATCTCTGACTCTTTCTGGTTTCTGTTACCTGGAGAATAAGGTGACCCCCCCCCTTTCCGGTGCAGTCTGGGTGATGGCCATATCTTCCCAACACGGCTGGTCAGTTATGACCCAGAGCAGCTACCCGCTGACCTGCAGACCTGTTCTGACAGGTAAATGAGGTGTGATTTGTTATTTCTTTTTAAATGTCCTCTCCTTCTGTGACGCTGACTGACATGCTTTCCTCACAGTGATGGACAGGCCTACCCCAGACCTCTTAGCGAATCCCAAAACCACCTCCTATCCAACGACGTGCATTTTGTGGATGACGTCCCCAGCACTGGTGAGCTCTCACACCATCGCCACCTATCATGTCTGCCTCGCTCGGAGTAAACCAGCAAGCTCAGCCGGATGGGGTGTGGAAACTTTAGGCTGTTGCTCTGTGTCCCCCCCTGTCTCTCGCCTGCCCACCCCTCCAAGAGGCTGCTTTACTGTAGGTGGTGTAGGTACACAAGCTACTCTCACTGCAATTTGAATTACTTTTCAGATGCTGGACAGGCAGTGAGAGTCACCATGGAGAGTGAGTCATAGCTAGGTGAGTCGTGAACATTTATTTGTGTCCCAGTGACGGATGGACGGACGGACGGATGGATGGACGGACGGATGGATGGATGCTGAAGCCAGATTCTTTCCCGCAGATCTACAGGCACTGCAGGGGAACACAGTCTGCCTCCCATGCGTAGAAATCTAACCTCCGACACACTGGTACAGCAGAGTGATCAAGTCTGATGCCTTAAGTCCCACACGGCCCTGCCTCCGTCGCCATGGATACCGCGTCCTCATCACCACGAACAGATGCCCGCAGGCACGTGAACTTCAGCGTCGCCCAGGCTATTAGCGTGTTGAACAGTGCACACGTGATGCGCATTTAACACGCGTGCCGCCCTAAGCTGACGTGTCACAGCTCTCCTCGCTGGCTCACACACGTTCCACAAGGACCCCCTAATGCCCCCCCCCACCAGCACAGAGTGGTGGGGCTGTGTGTTTAAGCGAAACTCCATCTTGGTCTCAGCCAAAATGTTCTTCAGAATTTTTACTGTTTATATTTACATCCAAATTCTCAGCAGGAATAATGTCCGCTTGCACGACAGAGTCTGCGGACATCATCGTCACGCAGGGCAGTGCAGAGTGGGGATGGTTACAGATACACTTCAGATGGTGCTCAGATGTATCTGGCCGTGTTTGGGTGAGACTTCTTAAGGGCTCTTGTGTCTGTTTGTTTGTGTGTGTGAGATCTTACACCCCCTGGTGTCTAAGTGAGAGAGGAAAGTGTTACCCCAAGCCCTCCCCTTCACTTTGCAGTGTAAACAGTCCTGAGGTGACCCACCTGAGGTCACCTCCACGCTCATGGGAACTCGAGCAAGGAGCCCCTGTCGTGCCTTCAGCACACACTGCGTTACACCCTGCAGCATAGGAAAAGCCGGCTCTTCATGAGTGTGCATGATTAAATGTTAACTTCCTGCGGAATTCACCCTGACCGTAGGCGCACAGGAAGAAGCTTGTTTACGTCCATCCAGTCATCCATTCGGCAAACGCACACACCCCAACGCAGCCCTGTCAACCCTCTCCAACCCCCTCCCGGGCATGGGGGTGAGATTTCTGGCACAATAGGAGTCTCAGTGCTGCACCCCACAGGCTCAGACAGCTCTTTAGCGGGCTAGATATGTGACTGTGGGTTAGGCTGCTGTGCCTGTAATCAGAAGGTTGTCGGTTCAAATCCCACCTTTAGCGGAGTAAGGTACATATCCTGCAATGTACTTTCACTAAAAAATGTGTGTCTAAATGCATCAGGATGTAGTCGTGTGCGATCAGGATCAGTACTGCAGCAACACAAACAGCTTTAACGGTTGAATGTTTGTGTGTGCAAATTCAGTTTGTGTAGCAGGAATTATGGTAATGCAGTGGACTGACCTCCAGGGGGCGCTCCTTGTGCACAAGGGGTTTGGTGCTTAGAGTAAAAGTGCTCTACACTCCTCTCATGTGACCACCATGTCAGAACTATGGGTTTCCCTCCAAAGAAAGTACAGTCATAAAAAGTCAAGGAAAATCTCCTCCACTTCAAAATGATCTTTTTTTATAATTAATGTAAGCTTTTTAAAATGAATTTTAAAGCCCGGTTCTGCATGTTCTCTGTACTAAGCATTTACTCTAATCCAGGTTTTTGTTTGCATTTGTAAGAGCCTGTTAAGAAGGGTATTTGTTTGCACAAACCTTTCTTCTTCAATTCTTATCAGTGTTAAAATTTTGTGTAAATGGTTGTCCCTGTTTTTGTAGGTAAAATTCACCAGTAAATGAATGTGGAGACAAATAAATGCTGGTGCTCAGTCCGTTGTGGGTGATCTTTGCTGTTTTTTCTTTCTGACTGTCTCCAGTGTGAAAATGCAGATCCCAAACCTCATTGATGCATATTAAATGTATACGTCTGTGTAATATATCAGGTGTGTGATTTTAGCTAGAACCTTAACTGGCTTCGGTGGAACTAGGTGAAAGAACATTTGGTCCCCAACAGTAGGTTCAGGTTCAGGATGGGGATTAAGATTCTCCCTGGGGGGGGGGGGGGGGGGGGGGGGGGTCACGTCCTTCACCCCCGTCACACCCAGCTATTCCAGCAGGCGCCGGCAACCTGCTGCCAAGACAGAATAACCTCGGGGCCGTTGACCTTTCCTGCTGCCTCCGTCTCTATGTTATAAGTATGTGGATGTGCAGGAATGAGAAGGACAGACTAGCAGCATGAGGTGGGAAAAGGGAAACCAGTGGGGTGTCGTGTTTCATAATTCACTGTATTTCACCCAACGAAATCCATTAAGTCTCCTAAACCACAGAACCATGCTTTGATGTCCCCTGTATCTGTGTCATGTCCTTTGGGAATATTTCCTCTGGAATGTTCTAGTCTCCCGCTGCTTCAAGATGTGCTGATCCCCCCCCCCTCCCCCCCACCACACATACACAATATCCCTGTCCTCCAGATTTTTGGTGAATGTTTAGCTGTTTTATAAGAGTAAATGCCCACAAATGAGCATCATTTTTAAATCTGTTATCTCCCTGGATGAACCAACCGGCGGTGTCTGAGATTGCGGGTATAAACCCAGCCTCACGTGTGCGTGCAGGGCGTCTGATTGCACAAGCCGGCTTCTGGAATGAAGAGCGCAGTGATTCACCCACAGGTCGCCAGCAGCCTCATAAAGCCCCCCCACACACACACACACACACCTGTGCAGACTTCTGCAGACGGAGTGACACAAGCTCCCGTGTTTCTGTGGAGACTTTAGGAGATCGAAATGGAGAATCTGAGCAGCACCATCGACCCCAGCTGCCTGCAACAGCCTCCGCTGGCGATAGACATCATTATAGGTGAGCGAGCCTTGCATCACGGCTGGCTGACAGCGGGGCGGCGAACTCTGAGCTGTTCGGTGTGACGGTTAGGGTTACGCTTCAGGATGTCCTGTGGTTCAGCTTCTGTCTGTCACTTCAGAATATGCTAACGGCTAATGTGGGCCTGTGATGCTAGTCGTTTGTCAAGGAAATGAAAAAACAGAAAACGCCAATAACATTTTACTTGAGGGAGCAAAAATAGTATAGTATAGTATTATACTATTTCTTACGTATTAACCACAAACTAAATTAGTTACCTACTGATCTCATGTTAATTCATCATTAATGAATCGTTACATGTTCTAACACGGTACTGCATTTGTAACTATATATGTTCATTTTGTAAACCCCTGTGAACTATTGAAGGAATTACTGAAGAAACAAGTAATGAATAACTGAAGTGAAATACTGATCTCATGTTTGTTCATCATTAATGAATCATGATGCATATTTCACCCCAAGCAATTATAATATTTGTTACTATATCTGTTAATTCTGTAAACTTTTGTGAACTACTAAGGCGCTACTAAAGGAACAAGTCATAAATAACATAAGTGAAATACTGATCTAATGTTTGTTCATCATTAGATCGTGACGCATCTTAAGTACAGTAGCAACTACATTTGTTCATGATTTGTTCATGATTTGTACTTCAATTATTACTAAGTATTTGTTCCCCATTAAGTGAAATGTTACCAAAATAATTTTAAATAGAGGGTAGGATTCAAGGAGTTGGTTGGTCATTCTGTCGCGAGGAATCTTTATTCCGTATGGCACGCGGCATTCTTCTGGGAGACACGTTTCTTATGGGCTTCATTTGTAAAAACTGAGCACCGTTAGGTATTATTAACACTGCAGATTATGCTGTTTTAAGAGGGTGACAGAAACCTTCTTCTTGACAGAGTTGGACGGCCTTGGGATCATTCTGTACGCTGGGCTGACCTTGATGGCAGTGCTGTCCATGCTCATTTACATTGAAGGGACCATCTACATCTTCTGCAAGGTGCCCCACCCAAAAAAGCAGGCCATCATATGGGTGAACGGGGCAGCACCGGTAAGCGGCAGTGCTGATGCCTGCAAATTGCAGGTAGAGCCAGTCAACTTGTTTGTATGCATTCGCATTGTGGCAGCTAAAGAAATTTCTTTCTGCCATTTCTGGTTTTTCCAGCTCTGTTTGGTTGTTCAGCTGCAGAGTTAATATTCTGTACGGAACAAAGTGAAACTGTCTGTGGGAATGTCACCCAGAAACACAGTGACTGTAAAACTGGATGTTTAGTTGATTGGTTGGTTGGTGAGCCAATTTGTCCAATTTAAATTGACTGCTTGACAGATTGAATCTCAATGACCCTCCACAGCTCTGATACCATTGAGAGAGTCATTTTTCATGCTTTTCAGCCATTAAACACCCACCCATTCTAAGCTCTGCCCCCACCCGGTGCCTGTCTTGTGCCAGATTATTGCCACCATGTCTTGCCTGGGGATGTGGATCCCAAGAGCCACCATGTTCACAGACATGACATCAGGCTGGTAAGTCTGTCACTGTCCCCCTATTCAGATATCTCCCAGTGGATAAGGCTACACACATGCTGTTATCCCTAAGCCTGCATAGTAATCATTATCGAGTTGTTTTGACTCTGGTTCCCTGGCTCTCTCTGACTTCCCATCCCTACAGTTATTTTGCCATCGTGGTCTATGAGATCCTCGTGCTGATGTTAGAGGAGTGTGGGGGAGATGAGGCATTTCTTCAACGCTGTGGGAATAACCGTCTCCGGATCAGTACCGGGCCCTGCTGCTGCTGCTGCCCATGCTTGCCCCATGTGCGTCTCACACGGTATGCTTGGGTTGTCCCTGGGTCGTTATCAGGTCGTGCTTGGCTCATACTCGGGTCCATCCAGTTTCCCAGTGCCCTCCCTAACCCTAATCCTATCCTTAATCCTAACCCTAAACCTATCCCTAATCCTAACCCTAACCCTAACCCTAACCTTAATCCTTACCCGATCACAGTGTCTCGGTCACAGGCTGATGATCAATGTCTTGTATCCCTTTCTTTCTCAGTCGTGTTCTGTTCCTGTTGAAGCTTGGATCTTTCCAGTACGCACTGATGAAAACCGTTTGCACCGTCTTGGCCATCGTGCTGTGGACCAATGGGAACTTCGACGTCTCAGATGTGAGTCCTCGTATATACTGCACTCGATTCCTGCCCGTGTCACCTGGACGGCCTGCAGCTGTAATGATGTGTGCCTGAGGCCAAATTCCTGATAAAGTCTGTTCCTCCATTCAGCTTGAGATCACTGGCGCCCTCATCTGGATCAACTGCTCTGTGGGGGTTCTGACCATCGTTGCTCTCTGGCCTGGTGCCATACTCTTCATGCACCTGCGCCAGACTCTCAGCAGCCAGAAGATCATCCCTAAATATGCCATGTACCAGGTAAGCCTCCCTGTGTCGCCAACAGCCAATCACGAGTCTTTAGTTCTGCAGTGACTCTGTGTCCTGTGATATAGGCTCGCCTTGCCCAGTTTCTCCTGTCCCCTGATCGTCATACGTGTCTATCCGCAGGTGGTGCTGGTCCTCAGCCAACTGCAGACGGCCATATTCAGCATCTTGTCACTGAATGGCACCATTGCCTGTGCCCCACCCTACTCCTCACAGGCACGAGGATCCAGTGAGTGCCCATGTGCTCCCCCTGCTGGGAGATCCTGTCCTTCGGCTTGTTATGTGGAGGCCCCATATATACTCACAGTAAAATCTAGCCATAATTTATGTATGAAGCTGTGACTGTCAGTGTGACAGCACACAGGCTCAAGTCAAACTGATTCCACAGAGCGGTTCATTAAGTGACCTAGCTGTGTGTTGTCGTTGCATGGTGACCTCTGACCCCTGTGTGTTGTCTTTGAGTGGTGACCTCTGACCCCTGTGTGCTGTCTTTGAGTGGTGACCTCTGACCCCTGTGTGTTGTCTTTGAGTGGTGACGTCTGACCCCTGTGTGTTGTCTTTGGAGCGGTGACCTCTGACCCCTGTGTTTTGTCCGTCTGCAGTGATGAGTCAGCAGTTGCTCATCGCAGAGATGTTCATCATCACTCTGGTGACGCGGCTGTTATACAGACGCACATATGAGCCGCTTTCTGCTGCCCCTCTACAGGACAACAGGGACAGGAAACTTCTGCCGTCCCAGTGCAGCGAGGCGTAGACATGCATGTATCTGTGTGTGTGTGTGTGTGTGTGCATGTGTGTTTCTACATATCTATGTATTTGTATCTGTATGTTTTGGCACCAAAGGTGACTATTTCAGGTCCAGAAAGTAAAAATCCAGGCCAAGATTTTGTTTCAACCAGCCAGTTAAGTATAAAGAGTCACAGCCATAGACTACTCAACTGGTTGGTTAAAACTAAATATTGGTCTGGATTTTTACTTTCTGGACCTGAACTCTCCACCTCTGGTTGGGCAATAACACCTCACTGCTGCTTTTCCATACTGAGGTAACTGATCAGAGGTGTATTAAGCAGCACTTCCTGTAAGTAAGACCCAGGCAACATGACACCATGACAGATGGACCTGCCTGGAGGAGCAGGCCCTGCCAGTCAAGAGGTCAGAGTTCAGCTCCATATACTGGGATGACCCGGCACCACCCTGCTGTTACATTACATACAGGATCTCTGACCCAATAAACTCCCTGGTTCTATAACGCCATAAAATCTGAATAATCGGAATATTTTGAGCACCAGCCCTGTATTGCTGAAGAGGGCTGACCTTTGAGCATGGAGACACAGTGATCCTGTGTTATAAAGGTGACATAAAATCCACCTTGGGCTTGTGGGCTCAGCCAGGAGTCGGTATGTCACGTGACTGGCGTGTCACATGGTTTCAGGTCCGTGTAGCAGAGCACCACTCTCCTGTTTCTCCCCTAAAACACAGGGCAGATGTTGCTGTCCTCCTGATTCTAACTGTGATTGTACTCTGTGTTCTACCTGCACATTTGTATTGATGGCCAGTAAAATCTGATCATCTGTACTCGTAAATCACCCTCGATTGACACACCGTACACACATTACATAACTCACCCTATCAGCCCGGAGACAAGACAGAGCCAAGTAACTAGCAGGAATGACCCAAACTGACTCTGTCTCCAACTACCCTGGTATCTGTAGGGTACACCTGCTGAGGCAACCATCATCTTAGACCAAACCTAAAATCTGCTGCAGCAATTCAGTTATCAGTCGATTCATGCAGAAGATGGACCTGCTGCTGCGTTTACAAATGCACTGTTATGCATTCTATCATGTGCCCTCAAAGTCTCTGTTTAGTTAAGCCTTTCGTATCGTCGCTGTCTGGCAGAAACCACATATGTCCACTTTTTGACGATTGTGACTTTTTACGATAGATTATGCCCAATCTCCAAGTATGTGTTTGACATCTAATTGACCAATGAATAGACGTTTTCTGAGGTCATCTGTCTCATTAGAAGAGCTTCGTGTGATGGTAAATGTACAGTACAATAGGGCACTATGTCCAAACCTTTGAAGTTTTTGAAATGTTTTTATATTCTCTCTCAAGCTGCAACAACCAATAATGTATTAACTGTCAATAACCTAATACTTTTTAAATACATTAATGGGAGTTATTACATTATGTACAAAAAGTTATTACATTTTTGATTCAGAAATTGTATCACATTATTGGTAAGTTATTTCCTTAGAATGGAAAAAATGCTATTGGCAGTTATTATATTATTAGTTGCTGCACAACTAGCACAAAGGAGAATGGCGTAGTTTAACCTAATGACAGAATGATAAAAGAATGGTAATGGAAATTCCTTCCAAATACACTTAAATAAAGGGGAAAAATCACATGGAAAACAAACACGTTGCAAATACTCCAGGCTGTTTCCATGCTGCCCTCTAGTGGTCAGATTGTGTTTTTTTTTTTCCTTATTAGTCTGCGCTGGAAAATGTCCAGCATCTGTTCCGGTCATTTCTATAGCTAAAGACCTGAAGATGATGATAAATATATGGGATTCTCAGATACTGCCATCTGAAAGCAACAACCTCACTAAAATGGCTGTGTTGTGTGAAGGTATTTATGTTTGACCTTATGAATGTTTGTGTGATATAGTTTGATGTGTATTAATAACTTATTCTTGCCAGTATGTTTCTCTGCTCGTAGAAAATAAACAACATCACCTTTAACACAACTTTATTTACACTTTAAGTGATTTTTATCCATAAAAGAAATACAATGTGAAAGGCTCTGAAGTTCACATTTGTACAGTACAGACTGGGACATGCTCCCAGATTGTGACGCATTCTGTCAGGGATGCATGCTTTCAGTTTGCTGCTCTCCTGCACCGTCAGCCTCGTGCCTGTTACCTGCTTCCTGAGGCCTGGATGGCTGGGGTGTCATCGTCATCTTCCTCACTCATGCTGCTGGAAGAGGCGTCCTTGGCGGGGAACAGGGTCCGTCGGGAAGGGGGCGAGGGCGAGCGCGACTGGGAGCGCGTTCTGCTGGGGCTGCTGCTGGGGGAGACGCTGGGAGAGTGGTAGGGGGACAGAGCCTGAAGCATCCGGCCACGGCGCTCCTGGAACATCTGCTTCTGGAGAGGGGAAGAAACAGGAGAAGCTCTGTTTCCAAGAGGAGAAAGGGATGAGTGTGAATCATCTAGGGAGTGGAAAAGGGGATATTCTGGTCAAGAGTGAACTGAAAATAGACTGGGGGAGACAGCGGGATCTTACCCAGGCCCCATCAGGCCCGAACAGTTGCAGAAAGTTCCCGATGAACTCCCGGGATTTTTCTTCCCACTTTAGGATGAGATCGTGGCTCTTCTCCTCAACCTTATACACAAAGTTTTTGGACTTTTCCTCCACCGTCTTCACCTTTTTCTTCATCTTGTCCACTTGGTTCTGTAGACGGTACTTCTTCTCCTGTGACAGCGAGAGTCCTCACGGTTAGCCTGCGCTACCTCGAAGCCGCAGTGTTCCACACACCATGCCGACCAGACGTTGCCCTCACGTTGATGTAGCTGACGTTGAGCTCCTTCGCAGTGTACCCTCTCTGCAGGTTGCGTCTGGCGTAGACGTCATAGTCCCGGACGATGCGGGTGATGATGTCAGATGTAGAAATGCCTTCTGTTCTCTGCGTGGCCACAAACATGCCTGAACACACATGCAGACTGAGGTGAGACTACTTGACTTACGATGATGCCCACATGACACGCCTCACAGTTCCACACAGGTCAATATGCATTACAGGTACGAAGGTCTTTACTCCATCAAATGGAGGTATGGAAACACACACGTAAGCAGAACGACACCCTCATTTACAAAGCGCAGAGAAAATTAACACAAAGGAAATAAATGTGCCCCCACCGGCTTCCTTGATGTGCTTGTAGACGTCATGTGATCCCGCACATGCATATGGGATGTCGTCATGCGTTACGAAGTCAATCTGAGAGAAAACCACACAGCAGAATCAGTAACAATTTGCCTCACTCAGAAGATGTGACGACCTGACTTACTAGCTCCTTACTACTATTGTCAGGAGCAGCAAAGGAGCCTAATTTTATGCAGTAAAACACATTTTATATTCACGTTTGTTTCACAGTGTAACTCACAATGACGAGGAAGATTACAATGAACACGTCTGCGAGGGTGACCAGCACTTTGATCTGGGGGTTGAGGCTGACCTTGTGTTTCTCCAAGAATTCAGGCGTGAGGCTCCAGGGTGCGTCCTGAACCACCTCATCCACGTATCGGCAGTGCCTGAGAGCCTCGTAGCGCTCCTCCTCAGTCATCACCGTGAAGCCCTTGTACTTGTGCGTGAGCTTGTCGCTGCACACTGACAAACACCATCAAATACTCCACGTGACACTTCGATATGGGCTTTTGAGTAATTTTCGTGTTGTGTGACGCTGACTGCATCTCACCTCCGACGATCAGATGGCAGTTGGGGAACAGGTTCTTGGCCTGCATCAGGGCACGGGCGTGGCCAGAGTGGAAGAGGTCAAAGATGCCATCAGCATAGACCCGTGCTGGCCTGTCTACTGACAAGACAACCAATCAGCTACCTCACACAAAACATACATTCAGCTAACCCTACCTTGCTACTTAACACTACCTAACCAGCTAATGTGAAGTTAACTTACCCAATTCAAGCTCACCCTTTCCTTTAAGTCACTGTCTTCCTTTATGACAACCAACGCAATAAATTAAGCCAAAACTAACTCAAGCTTGTTGGTGGTACAGTTCCTGAAAGGAGCTGAGATGATGGATGTTCCCTGGCATGTTGCTACATGGAGTAGGGCTCACCAGAGGTGCCGCGGCGGGCCTGTGCCAGGCTCATTCTCTGATAGGGGCTGTGGCTCTCTTGACTCGTTCCTGAGGCAAAGGCAGCTGGTTTCATCAGGGTCTGGGAATGGTATAAACGTCATCTTAAGATAACTACCTGTTGAAGCATGGTCCCACCTCTGCTCAACTGCCTTACATGCACATTAGCAAACTCCTCGTGTCTACAGGAATGTGAGCCCTCATCTTCATCACACTTAAAGGAACAGAACCTTAATCACTTCCTCATCTACAGCACCGCAAACCCTCATCATCTCCAACTGGAACAGCACAATTTTTTGTTTCACTCATTTCTCAATTTATGGGTGTGCATCTGTAAATAATATCTATTCTTTTGCAAACTGCAGCCTGGTTCTTCCCTGTTTCTCATTAATGAAGGGCTTCTTCGTTGCTTTATGAGACTTCAGTCCTGCTTCTAGGAGCCTGATACAAAAACTATCCTAGCAGTGCACTTCACAGCACTTAATGTTTCCCATTCCTTTTGAAGGTCACTTGAGGTCACCCTCTGATTCATGAGAAACTGTCGGCTAAGTTAACATTAGAAAGTCGCTTTCGCTCTTTATCTGCCTGGTTTCTGGTCGTTCCCAGTGTTTCCTGCTTCACCTTACTCTTGTGTACTGCTGTCTTAGTAATTTTGAACCTGAAAGGAACCTGCTGCTCAGTGTAGCTGCTCAGTGTAGCTGCTCAGTGCAGCCTCCTGCCAGCAGAGCCGGGATTAAACCAGGATATAAAAATGCAGATTAAAAAAATAATATAGAGTGGTCTCTTAATTTTCTCCAGTACTGTATCTGAACAGTAACAGAGGAAATGAAAGTAACCTAATCTAAGAGACAAGTTCTATTTCAGGTCACGACTGATTCATTCATGATGATGAGGTAATTACTCTCAGTAATTATACATAGCTATCCTTTCCTAAATAGAGTGTGATAAGATTACTGGGCTTCTCTGCATGTTTATGAGATAGAGAGAGAGCGTGTGTGTGAGTGTGCATGTATGTTTACATAGGGCTATGGTACTGATGAGTTGTCTGTGATGTTGCCCCCTTGAACTATGGGCTGTTTAAGACCTTGCCTGTGATTGGAGGAGTAGGCAGCTAGGCTCCAAGGAAATATCTGGGTGTGTGAGAGCAGCCCTCTGATTAGCCGGGACACAGGCCTATATACAGGTCATGTGTGAGGGCGTGCCGTGTCACTCCTGACCTCAGGTTCGTGAGAGATGCAAACATCTGAGCTCCTCTTGGAGATGATCAAGCAAAGCTGGCTAATGTATATGTCATTCTGAGTGCTGAGTGTTCCAGCTGTGACCCCTAGAGGGCAGTCCTTCCAGCATGTGGCCCACACCCCCATTCTAACAGCCAAGCAGCACAAGCCTGCAAACCTTGGCTGAAGGTCTCAATTGGAGAAACTATTCAATGCAGACTATAACCTCAAGGACAGATATCCATCTGATAACATCGTTGCTGAAATCATTGAGTGTCTACACTTTATTACAGATACAAACTCCAACAAACTCTGCCACTGGTTTTCTTTGCTGTAGTTCAATCATCTGGGAGATGTAATTAATATATACGTTGATTTCCAGTTTGACTGTTCTTTGCTGCTCCTTTTATGATGAAGTTAAGATGGGTTTTTCATTCTATTGTGGACCCCTGGGCACTACCTGGTCCAATGTCCTTAGACAGAAACATACTCTTCCTCATTTTTAAGAAAAAGATAACTCAGAAAACGTGCAGACTGTTTAACGTCGATTGTCTAAATTTCCACTGCAAATTAAGTTCAACACTTCCACCTCTAGAATTAGTTATTTTTTTTATTGTCCTGAACGGCATATAGGCTATCCTATAACGAATTGGTGTTAAAATATGTATTCTGCAAAGGTAAAAATCCCATCTCTTAATTCTGCAACTGCAGTTGAATTCATATTAATCTCAATGTATTCTAGACTAATCAATAGCCTGTAATCATTTAAGATGAAGGCAGGACTAAGCAACTAGAAACAAGGAGGGTATGACTGCGGTAACTGGAAATCTACGCACCGCCGTGGCCACGCCCTTCAAGGCACCTTGGCCACGCCCCTTAAGCTCTGCAACCAGCGCCACTTGTTCAACTGGCACACTAATCCTGCCTCTGATTCCAGCTGTGGTGCTCAGATGCTGGGTTGCTGGCAGTTTAAAGTGAAAGCGGTGCTGTCTGCATCTCAGCTGCTTAAACCGAGTTCTCCCTGTATGCAGGTCTTTACAGCAATGCCTCTCTGATTCGTTAGTCTAAATAAGGACTTTTTTCTCCAGTCAAGTAACACTGCCCAGCGCTCTGTTTGTACCAAATCCTGCTGAAGACCCATGCTACTTCTGTGTTGGGCCTCATGAATCATCTCAGCTTGTGCTTTACTTCAAACCCCTGGAAAGTCTCTGTGTTCCCGTACCCTCTATTGAGAACCTTCAAACGCTATTTTCAGTTGGCTACATACTAGAATACACATACCTGTTTCTTTTAGCGAAAACCTTATACCCCTGAAATACGCGGATACCATACAAACCAGTCTCCAGCAAACTGCACGTATTAAAATGTTTATAATTATTCAAATTATAAGCAATCAATGCATTAAAACATCCAGCAAAAACCATAAGAATGATTTTGAAAGCATATCAGTATTTGGTTCGGAGGACGGCTGTTCGCGGCGAGCCCTCACCCTGCGCGGTGCGGCCTGGCCGCGCTGCCCCTGTCTGCCTCCGTTCCCCCGGGCTCCGGCGCGTCTCCTCCCCACCATGTCCGATATGCGGCCGCTCCACTGACCGCTCGGCTTTTAGACACTCTGGATCCGGCTGCCCCCGATGACGAGAGCGATCGGTGCAAAGTCCACTTTAGATCAGTTAGCGCAGCTGATCTGGACCCAGAGCTTATCGGAACCGTGGCTGGTACAGAAAAACTGGCCATGGAGCTGAAAGGGCGACTGACATGCGATATTATGAAGATATCACGACTGAAACTGAAACTGACATCAGTTAAAGGTGCTGCTACGCATCTTCAGATCGATACTGAAATATGGATTCTGTAAATAACCTGAATGTTTAATTTTGAGAATCAATAACGTTAAAATATATTTTTCCACAACAAATGTATAATGTATAACAAATTACAGTGGTACCTCAGAACTCGAATTTAATCCGTTCAGAACTCTGGATCGAATCCAAAAAAGTTGTGATCGAATTTTCCCCATAAGAAATAATGGAAAACCAATTAATTGGTTCCCGGCCCCAAAAAAATTACACCT